>JAHDVE020009828.1:0-51257 GCA_022606495.2 Halesus radiatus | reverse complement strand
TGACGCCTCAAATTATGCAATAGGTGCAATTTTGAGTCAAGGAAAAATTGGAGAAGATTTACCAATATCTTATGCGTCCAGAACTTTAAATAATGCAGAAGGTAATTACAGTACCTCTGAAAAAGAACTTTTAGCCATTGTTTGGGCTGTTGGACACTTCCGTCCATATATTTTTGGAAGAAAATTTAAAATTTATACTGATCATAGACCACTAAAATGGTTAATGAATGTTACCAATCCCAGTAGCAAACTGTTACGCTGGCGATTAAAATTAGAAGAGTACGAATACGAAATTGAATACAAACCAGGTCGAATTAATTCTAATGCCGATTGTTTGTCTCGTATTCCTATAAATATGATAACCGAAGAGGAAAATTCACCCTCTCCAGATATTAACGAACTCTTAAATGAACCATGTTTCGACGAAATAAATGTCGATGATTTAGAAACTTGTCTAAATAATTTATCAACGAATAACTTAGAAATAGAAAATAATTTTGATGATAGTACATCACCTCTAGAAGATAATAATACTAAGAACGACACTTACGAAAATTATTTAAGATTTTATTCAAATAATAATGAACCAAATATATTTAGTTTTAATGAACTCGATTTATTCTTTATTAATAATATGTCTAAAAATTTGGCATATCCAACTTCAACTGATCTAGATGATCAAAACCCTTTCTGTGCTGAAATATTATTAAACTGTTCAGACACTGATGAACTTTTAGAATCACCAAAAACTTTATATAATATACATGAATCCAAATCTTTAGATAATAAAAAATCTTACTTTCATTGCTTTACTAAAACTCATTATTTCGACAAAGCAACTCCTAAAGATATTTTCTTAACACTAAAAAACTTGAAGTCTAAACTCATTGAAAAACATGTAACTGAAATTACGTTACCAAACTTTGTAAACCCTTTTGATTCTATTCCTTTTATAAAAATAAAAGAAATCATCCAATATCTTTTTAGAAATTTAAAAATTAAAATCAACATTCACCACAATAAAATTATAAACCCTTCAATTTCACAAATTCCCGTAATTTTAAAGGAATGTCACGAGAGCCCTATGGCCGGACATCCAGGTTTCTTCAGAACCTATAGTCGGATCAAAGAAAGATACCGATGGGAAAAAATGAAAGATGATATAGAAAATTATGTTAAAAATTGTATCCACTGTCAGAAAAATAAAACTGATAGACGAGCATACAAAGCTCCAATGGAAATAACGACGACTTCTACAGACGCTTTCGAAAGAATCGCGGTCGACATAGTCGGACCACTTAGCGAAACTGCTTCATCTAATAAGTACATCGTCACCTTCCAAGACGACCTTACTAAATTCTCTCAAGCCTATGCGGTTAGCTCTACAGAAACAGAAACTGTTGCTGATTGCTTAGTTAAATTCTTTTCTCACTACGGAATACCTAAATCAATCCTCACGGATCAAGGTGTTCAATTCACAAGCCATTTAATGAAACATCTTACAAAACTATTTAAAATAAAACATTTGAAAACAACTGTGTATCACCCACAAACAAATGGAGCATTGGAACGCTCTCATTCTACTTTAAAAGATTACCTTACACATTATATAGATAGCGACCAAACAAATTGGGACGACTATATTCCTTTAGCTATGTTTTCATATAATACAAGTACACACTGTACAACTAAATTTACTCCATATGAACTTGTCTTTGGACATAAACCTATCTTGCCAAGCTCTTTGGAAAACCCAGATTCAAATCCAACATATGGAAGTTACCTTAATCAATTAAAATATAAATTCGCTATTACTAGATCACTTGCCCGTGAAAGAATCGGACATGCTAAAGAAACTTCAAAAAAATATTACGATAGAAACGTATCAAATAATACTTATAAAATTAATGACTTAGTTTTAATTAAAAATACTAATAAACCTAAATCTTTAAGTAAAAAACTTACTCCTAATTGGAAAGGACCGTACAAGATTGTACAGGTTCATGATAATCAAAATGTTACTATTAAATTGGAAAATAATTCACTAAAAAGATTCCATGTAAACAGAATTAAGCCAGATCGAGCTTTTTCTCCTGTTCCAGGTCCTTCAAGACAATTTTAACTTTTTCACAAGACGTCCAACCACTAACCACTGGAAACGGACTCTTCTTTGATCAAATTGGAAAACTGAAAGTATATAATGACGATTGGAAAGTTATTACTTACCTTAATATCAGTACCTTCCCTAGACAATTGCAAATTTTAGATGATAATTATGCTTTAACTAAAAGCACATGTTCAAAATACTTATCATACGTACCTAACGACAATTGCAAAGATCTTTTAAAACCAGTTTTTAACATTATAAAGAAATGTAAAGTTAAACACGAATCAATAACACACCTTGTTTCCAACCAACGCGCAAAACGCGGTTTAATCGATGGTGTTGGAAAAATATTCAAAGCTGTTTTCGGAACTCTAGATTCCGAAGATGCCCAATATTATGATGATGCGATTGAACGCGTCATGTCAGACGATAAAGAAATTTATAATCTCATGAAAGATCAATTACAAGTCACAAAATCAACTCTTACAAATTTCAATATTACCCTTGCTAAACTTAACTATGACGAATATACTATGAATAAAAATATTATAAAAACAAATAATTACTTCAAGGAAGATCACGATAAAATGAACATGCAAGAAATTAAAAACATTCTTACTTCACAAACAAACTCTCTATTCGAAACAACGGAATACTTTTATGAACAAATTGACTCTTTAATCAATGCTATTTTATTTTCTAAACAAGGAATTTTACATCCAGATATAATTACTCCTCAACAACTCTATTTCGAACTTAGCTCTAATATTAAAAATTTACCCAGCGGAAAAGAATTCCCTTTATCTTTAAAACTTGAAAATATTCATTCTTTAATCGATGTATCAGATTTAATTGCATATTATATTGATGGTAAACTTATCTTCATAACGAAGTTACCTTTAGTCACATCGCAAGAATATAACCTTTTTCATGTAGTACCTCTACCTGTTCCAAACATTGACATCCCAAATACCTTTTCCTTAATTATTCCTAAGCATAAATACTTAGCTATTACAAAGGACAAATCTTTTATGTGTATCTTGATAATTTTAAGAATAATTGTAAAACTATTACTAATGAAAATTTTATATGTAAGGATCTAGATGTGTTATCCACTTTCTCCGATCCAATATGCGAGACGATTTTATTGTCTGCTTATGTTAATGAAATACCAAATGAATGTTTCAGTAGAATCATTAAAGGCAACATACTTTTATGGCAGCCTATTAGAAATAATAAATGGATTTTTACTTATTCTCATCCTTCTAAAATAACTATCGATTGCAAAGATAGAAACAATATCTTTGATATTAAACTATTCCAAACTGGAATATTAACTTTAAATTCAAGTTGTAGAGCCTATGCAGGACTCACACAATTGATTACTAAAAGTAATATCATTACTGAATATGTTAACCCTGTTTCAACTTTAAATATTGTTGATGACAATTGTTGCAATATGAAAAAATATAATGAAACTCTTAATGAACTTGATCCCATAAATTTAATAAACTTGCAACACGATGACCTAAATTTGGCATCACATAAAATCGATCAATTTAACGATGAATTAAAATCATATAATTCAAAACCTCTTATAGTTAAACATTCATCAATGTTTCAAATTATTATTTGTACATTGTCTACCTTTCTAATTATTTTTGTAATTTACAAACTATTGAAATGTTGTAGATTCTTTAGAATATTGAATTCTTATTTTCCAAATGATGATGATAATAAATGTTGTGTCAGGATTTATAATCAATGCAATAATCCTAGACGATCCACTACAAGGATCCAACCAACGATGACGTTCAGAAATTTGAATGATCACGAAAATGAAGATGTACCTCTTCAAGTTCTATCTTCTAACGAAAATAATTTAAAATATAATTACAGCAACTAAAGCTTAAAAAATCGTTGCTTTCATTTTATGGAGGGAGATATGTTATATTCCCAGCCCTTGCTATAAATCAAGCGCCATTAACGTCAACCCTTCATAATGTTATAATCCCTGCCATTGGCTTAAATCAAGCGTAAATTCTTTGTGCATTTCGGCGTTTTCAAATAAATGCATTATTTTAGAAAACCAATTAAGTAAACTCATTATCGATTTGTTACGCAAGCCATTGAGCTTAACTCTATGAAATTTCCCACAATCCGGGATACTAGACTACTATATAAACGGGAACAAGCCGTTCCTCTCAGTTCACATTTTAACATCTCGAAGTACAGTCTCCACGCTGTCCTTCTTCACTATTGTCATTGTCTATTTTATATTGTACTTATAAGTTAATCAAATATTATAAGTCTTCTATAAATAAATATATATCGTATAAAATATATAAGTTGTATTGAACTTCCACCTTCTACTACTACTACCTCAACACATAACTATCTACAACCATCTGCGGATCTTCAATACATTACATCTGCAGATATATTCAGACACACACTACTACCCATACGAAGAGATCTTGATCATTACTCGCCGCGCAAGAGTTGAATAATTATTTACTGCGTCCTCAACCGAGGGTCGTAGCAACACCAACAGAATATTTCAGAGCGGCGAGTTGGCCATTACAATGACTCACTAACACAAATAAACAAAGGGATATAAGATAAACACTTACACATCATAATGGAGTTCGGCAACGATTCTCCAACTTTTTTCAGTTTTTGATATAGCGCTAGATTTTAGCATTTTATTTACACAATGTTTTAAAGATTTATAATTAATATTCTTTTTTCTCGCGAAATATAAATCGTTTGTTTTTTGACAATTTCTGACATTATATTTGTATTCAGAAGTGTTAAAAAAAATTAATTTCCGGTGAATTTTCTGATAATAATGGGTTTGCGGTTATCCCAGATGGAAAATCATTAAATTGGTGGATAATTGGTACAAAATTTCCCAAATTCACAGTCCAGTTTCCTGAAGAACTTGTTTGGGTAACATCAGTCTCCATAGGTTCATCTTCGTTGTCACTAAGTTGTGTTACAAAATCTGAGTCATCCTCACTTTCCTCAATTTCAGAGTCAAGATCGGGGATATTTCTTAATATTTCTTTAATAAATATTTCTTTCAAAAATCTTTGATGTGCAAAACAAATGACAAAACTGAATGTAAAAATAAACAAGTAAAATTTCAAATAAGGTATAAAAATACTAGTCCACATTTGCGCCTAACATTAAAAAAACTTTTAGAACCACACCAAATAGAATGAAAAACCACGTGATATCCACACACACAAGACGTCACAATGGCGGGAGATTTAAACAAGTGGACCAAGAGATCTGCAGACCCTTTTTAGATGCTGCTTTGTGTAATGTAAACAATATAAATTATCAACTTTTTTGAGAGATGTCGCTAAGAAACAGTTCGTAATATTTTACGAAATAATATTTAGCCCCATCTACTGTTAGATCATCGAAATATCATCCTCCAGACAATCATACTCGCGATTTACATCGTACGGTGTAAATGGCAGTTGTGGCACGGATTGTTCATACATCGGTAGCTGCTAATGGCAGTGAAAAGATTAATGTCGCTATCTTTGTTGTTAAGGATGAATTTTTTAAATTTATTATTTGTATAAAATGCTGGTTGTATAGAACCGGGAATGTTTTTACTAATTATTTTTGATATATCGTTATCAACAAATAGCATTCTTCGCCATTGATTATTATTATGTTTAGAAAAAGGGTAGATATATAGTTTTAAGAATTTCTGTTTATTCTTTTTATTTAATATTTGATCAATTATTTTAGTAGAATAACCATTATTTACTGCTATTTGCTTAATGATATTTAATTCCAAAGTATAATTATGAACAGACAAAGGAATCGTAATTAATCTATTAATCATAGAGTGAAAAGCCGCGAGTTTTTGAGAAAAGGGATGATTTGATGAATTATGTATAACAATATCGGTGTACGTGTCTTTACGGAAAATATTGAAATCTATTTTATTACCTATTAATGTTAAATTTAAATCTAAAAAATTTAAACTCTTCTCTTTACCTATTTCTAGTGTAAATTGAATGTTTTTATGAAATTTATTTAAAAAGTTTAAGAACATGTTCAGTTGCCTTTCTGTACCTAACCAAATACATAATATATCATCGACATATCTTTTCCAGCAATATACATTTTTAAGTAAAAGCGCACCGCTATTAAAAATCCTATTCTCTATATTATTAACAAAAATATCTGCAATCAGAGGGCTCGTACTACTACCCATCGCTAAACCGTACCCATCTACCCATCGCTAAACTGTACCCATCTACCCATCGCTAAACCGTATAAACCAAAAAAACCAATTAGACCGGTAGTGTCTAATTGTAATGCACCAACATTCAAATTAGCATCAACTATAAATAATGTAATTATGAATGCTAATGTATTTCAACCAAGATACACAATTAAAAATTCATCTACCTTTTTCTAAACATAATAATAATCAATGGCGAAGAATGCTATTTGTTGATATCGATATATCAACAAATAATTAGTAAAAACATTCCCGGTTCTATACAACCAGCATTTTATACAAATAATAAATTTAAAAAATTCATCCTTAACAACAAAGATAGCGACATTAAAACGAAAAAAATCGGGCGTTTATAAACTCAATTGTAAAGATTGTAATTACTTTTATATAGGTAGAACAAATAGAAATTTCGAAGTAAGGATTAAAGAACATCTGAGGGCATTAAATGGCAACAGTGAATCTGAGTTCGCAGATCATTTATTGGAAAATGATCATAATTTTGACAAAAACCATGGACTTAAAATATTACATACGGGTTATAAGGAATCACAGATAAATAATTTAGAGATTTTAGAAATTAGGAAAAATGTAAATAATAAAGCAGACATAATTAATAAGCAACAAATTTTTATAAACCCTCTTTTGAACCTTTTCCCACTTAACCGGTCTTTCCCTGCTAATGACTTTGAAATCCCTGCTAATGTCTTTGAAATCCCTAATTGTAATAACCTTCCCCCACTCTTACCCATTCCCCTTCCTTCTACCCTTTCCAACAATATGTGATCTATATTTGATTTTTAAGTTTAGTATACAACTAATCCTGATGATGTGAACATTGTTCATGAAACATGTTGATTGTATATAAATAAAGTGATGTAAACTAAGTTATTTATTCTTTTGATTAAAATAATGACATCACAAAGTGAAACCCTTAGAGAAGAAATTTTCTTCAAAAAATTAAATTTTATTTAATTAATTTGTGCTGTTTCACAATTAATTCATTTAAAAATTATATGTAGTATATTTGCGCACGTTCCAGAGTGGAAGATACTTTCGGTATTGCCCTGGTGAAAGACCACCATTCAGAATTGAAACGTTGCTTGAAAAGGCTTTTAGCCGTATTTGGTGACCAGATCTGAATAGCCAGGTATTTCCCCACCTTCCTCATCCCCTTCTCCTTTCCCTCCCCAATACCTTCAGCCTCACAGCATTCCCCAATTGGGGATGCCTTAGTCTCACTAGTTCCAGACAGTTGGGAGCAGTTGGGACTCTTGTGGGGTATTCATATATATAAAACAAAAAAAAAGCATCAGTCTTCTGAAGCACGAAGGAGAGAAGGGGCATCCATCCCGGTCCTTATCTAAAGATCATTCATGACAACATCCTCTCACCGATTCTAAATTTTTCTAAAACTTTTCTTTCAAAATAAGGTTAATTAAGGAAAATATTTTTATTTTTGAAGATTTAGTCAGAAGATTTTCTCTCCCAATTTCGTAAGAGATTCACCCTTTGATGTTACTTATACGTGGTGTTCAGAAACTCGACATCACATTTGGAGTTGAGTTTGCGGCCTGCGTGGTTGAGTGGTTACGATCCTCGACTACGAATCGAGAGGACGCAGGTTCAAACCCCGGCATGCGCAAGTAAATTTTATTTGATTAATTTGCGTTAATTCACAATTTATTCATTTAAAATAATATGTAGTATATTTGCGGCACGTTCCGGAGTGGTAGATACTTTCAGTATCGCCCTGGTGAAAGACCACAATTCAGAATCAAAACAATGCTTAAAATGGCTTTGCCATGTTTGACCAAATCTGAATAGCCAGGTACTTCCCCATCTTCTTCCCCTCCTCATAACCTTCAGCCTCACAACATACCCCAATTGGGGATGCCAGTCTCACTGGTTTCCAGATGGTTGGGAGCAGTTGGGACTCTTGTGCGATAAATATATTTTATTTAAGCCTTTGTTTTTGAGAAAATCGAGTGCAAAATTGAAAATTTTTAAGACAAATTTAAAAAAAAAAACAGTTGCTACGGAGTTACTCTCAGCTGTTTTATCATCTTTTAAAATGCGTCGAAGCGATGACCCATAGAAAAGTTTTTCAAAGTTCTGATGAAAAATTAAAAAAATTAAATGATCAGTTTGAAAAAAGTGAGCGTTTTTGTGTTCCCTTTAAGATATAGATTCACCAGTTGCCCGCTTGTACCACTAGTTCCAGGACACGAGCTAGAAGTTTTCAAGATTTTCAGATAACCATTTTTAAAAAAGTGCAACAACGCCGCCTGTCATAAAACCATTCCAATAGAGCACAATTCGTTTGAGAATTCCGCATGAAATGTTTGAAACAGCTGTCGCAACACTTTACTAAACTGCTATAGCCATCGTAAACCGTTGCTACAAAACGCATTTTCGCAAAACCGTTTCGCCCGAAACTCCGTAGCAGACTGTTGCTACAAAACGCTTTCGAGTGAAACGCATTCGCCGTCGTAACTGTTTTAAAATTATTTTTTATAGCCCACAATGGAGTGCTGATACCAACCCTGATTATGTATGGAAGTGAAGCATGGAACTGGCAGAGGAAAGATGAAAGTATACTGAATGTCGTACAAATGAGATCTATGAGACGAATGTGTGGTAAAACTATGTATGACCGTGTAAAAAATGGTGAGATCTGCAAAAAACGCAAGGCTGATGCGAGCGTAATGAGTAAGATTAAGAAAGGGACCCTTAGATAGTTTGGGCATATGGAGCGGATGAAAGAAGAAAGGAGTGTAAGGAAAATATATTACGCGAATGTGAATGGAAGAAGAAGCCGGGGATGTACGAGGAAGACATAGCACGATCAAGTGAATAAATGAGTCGGGCCATGTCAAGAGTCAGCATAACAAGAGTATGTATGAGACGATGTATGAATGTGAATGAAGCAAGGAGTGTGTACCAAGACAATTGTTTGGCGGTCTGTCCCCTCTGCCTGCCCCTGTAGTGAAACGGCGTGATGATAGTTGGTTACATTATTTTTAAACAGTTTCGAGCAATCAACTTTGAGAATCCGAAACAGTTTCAGGTATTTTTAAAAATAAACTCCACCTCTGATAGTAAACACTGCCACATTCATTTTGAAGGTTCACGGGTTTAACTTAGGGTCTACAAGTGTTTAAAGTCGTTATCGGAAACTTTCAATGTGGACAAAAAAGTTCCGCAAGCCCAAGAACACTTGGTGATTCAAAACTAGAAAACATTTTGCAGGTTAAATAGAAGAATGAGACCTACCATCCTGAGGAAGGGGTTGGACTCCAACATGCTCAGCAGCTCGGGGAAGAAACCTCCAACTTCCTCGTGCACGGTGCCCACCAGCGATATCTGGTGCAGCGGCCCGCAGCGGAAGGTGCCCATGGAGTAGGTCTGCTCCACCTGCGAGGATGTCGAAACAGTTAGGACATGATGAATCATGTCATTTTAGTACAGTTTTCTTACAAGCTACAAAGGGGCACGTAGCATAAAATATCACAAAATTATAGATTTAAAATGTGAAGCCATTGACATGGACAGTTATATAAAAGAAAGATATTAACGATTGTTTTTTGCAATTAAACATAGTACAGTTGAACCCTGTTAATTCAAACCCCGATAAATAAATAAAAAATTTCATACAACATTGTTTTTATTCTGAAATTCATTAAATCATACTTCATAATTACATTTTTAAATATATCATAGAATCTCGTAAATCGATTTATGTGGTTATACATCGTCCTAATTCGTATTAATATTTCATAAATCTGAATCAGACATGCCGGACGGTCCGGAATACGTCATAGTTTTATGAATTTACTTCAAATACTAAATTAAATGACCAGCCACGATGGCCTCCATGGTCAACGAGTAAGGCTCTCGACTACGAATCCAAAGGTGGCGGGTTCAAATCCCAGCATGCGCATTGCAAGTAAATCTTATTTAATTAATTTGTGCTGTTACACAATTAATTCATTTAAAAAGAATGTATAGTATATTTGCGCACGTTTCAGAGTGGAAGATACTCTCAGTATCGCCCTGGTGAAAGACCACCATTCAGAATTGAAACATTGCTTGAAAAGGCATTTAGCCGTGTTTGGTGACCAGATGTGAATAGCCGGGTATTTCCCCATCTTCCTCTTCCCTTTCTCCTTCCCCTCCCCAATACCTTCAGCCTCACAACATTCCCCAATTGGGGATGCCATAGTCTCACTGGCTCCAGACGGTTGGGAGCAGTTGGGACTCTTGTGCGGTATTCATATAAAAAAAAATTAAAAAAATTAATTTGCCATGAAATTTTGATCTACATGAAAATATGACATATTTTTATGAATTTACTTTGAATATTTGAATTTGAAGACCCGGCCGCGTGTATGACAAATTCAGATTTAAAGGTTCAGGTTTAAATTCACAAAAACGACTTATTTACGTTGGTACACAAATTTGCCGTACATAATTTAAAATATCAACCCGAAAAGATGTTTTTTTTTAAATGATTTATTTTTAAAAAATTTATTTTATGAAATAATATTTATATATCAAATAAGACAATTAAAAAAAAATTACCATTAACCAGCAAATAATTTCCGAAGTTGCCTCTAAAATCATGAAAAATCGTTCTATAATGACTTACATTTTTCATAATTTAAAACAAAATAAATAAAATACTTCTAATCCGTACTAGATATTTTCTATACCTTTAATTTTAAACAAAGATCATTAAGTTTGGGTGGGTATTTTGGCCTCAAATCCAAAATTAAGTTTTGTATGAAACAGCCGTTCCTGTTAACAGGGTTCTACTGTAGTATGAAAAACTATTAATTGAGTTTGGAATGTCAGCAAAGTTGTTTTTGAAGTGATTTATGTCAAATTATACCTATAATTAGACCAAAAACAATTTGTTTAGTAGGCACCTTCTTTGGGTCTAGTTATCGCTAAGCGGTGGGCAAAGTTAGATTGGTAACAGTGGCCATTAAACCATCAGACGAAGCGTACCTGGTGGCTGTAGCTGAGCATGGTGGTGGTATAGATGTCGCTGTTGCGTGCCAGGGCGCCCGCCTTGACCGTGAGCTGCGGGTGTGTGCGCGCCATGTACTGCAGCAGGCACGGAAGATAGGCTGCGGCACCTCGAACTACCCCCGCACTGTAGTATGCCCAGCCGCCCGAGTCCTCGCTGAACACCAGCTGCAAGGTGTGGAAAACAATTAGTATTAGCAGACAAACATACATAGCACTGTCAATTTGCACCGTAAATATGAAACAGAAAAAGATACTAAATAAAAAGGTAACAGTCGCAACTGGGACTCGAACCCAGGTCCTGTGGATTACCAGGACAACACTCTACAATTGAGCTAATAGACCTTAATTATTTTCCATAATTTTTATCAATCTCATATTTCAATTTGAGAATTACATATTAATATTATCCTCAATTAATTCCCATGTTTTTGGGTGCTACCTTTTTATATGATTGCAAAGATCTACACCTGAATATATTTGCAATCTAGATAGTGTCTCGGATATACCTATCCGATTTTTTATTTACATGGGACCTCTATTGAATGAATATTCAATTTATTGGAATGACTTTTTGAAGCTCATAAACCTCATCGTAACATTTAATCACTGAAGATTACATTAACAAATTTCAATTGAAATATGACACAAAAAAAAACATAAAATGGTAACAGAAATTTCATTTGTGGCAAATATAAAGGTAACGGTTATTTATCTCCTTTCCGTAATCCTGCTATCAGTCTCGGCGAGTTTGTGAGTGAAAATTTATCTCCATGGAATTCAAGTCGTTAATGAGAGTTAAAGTTAATAAATAAATTAGTAAAATAATATATTAAAACGGGTCCCATTGGCGTACCTTGAGGAACTCCTCAGCCAAAGCTCCCTGCTGGTGTGGTGCTAGCATGTCAATGTCTCTCTGCTGCAGGTACAGAACTGAGGCGCCTCCGTTGGGATGCACGTCCAGGTAAATCAATCTGCGACAATAATAATTAATAACAGTTAATACACCGTTACAATATGTAAAACTAGCTATAACGTTTTTAAATTAGTACAAAAATCATTGAACCCGCTATGTTGTATTGAGGTTAGCCAAAGATATACCACTCTGGTTAGCCACAAATTAAATATTCAAAAGAGGGTTTGTTTGGGTAGAATATTCAAAGTGGAAAACACAAGTAGGTACCTACTTAAGAACTTTATTATTTAGATGCATTTTGAAAAAATCAATGTTTGGAACGAAATAAAATATTCTTTGTTTAGAGATGGTAATAGTCGTCACAAGGCATTACTTTCGCTGTCAAATCAATGATGACCCATCAAGGTCGCATATTTTTTGCTCTCAATTTGAGTACTCCGTAAA
The DNA here is from genome assembly GCA_022606495.2 of Halesus radiatus. Classification (NCBI taxonomy): domain Eukaryota; kingdom Metazoa; phylum Arthropoda; class Insecta; order Trichoptera; family Limnephilidae; genus Halesus; species Halesus radiatus. Next base: position 38,486 of record JAHDVE020009828.1, on the reverse strand, counting down.
AGTGGATAGTTTTGACAAAGAGAAAGAGTAAAGCTGATATTAAGTGAAACAAAGAGCAAAGTTCTCATCAGGATAAGTTGCATAAAGAAATATATCCTTTAGGAACCCTAAATTAAAATAAACTGTTTTAGAAACATTTTTAGAAACTGTCAAATTTAAAGTCTCCTAAAATAACAAAATCAAGAGTAATCGGAAAATTGTTTCTAATAAATACGGGCTATTTTATCAACAACACTTAAAATAGAATAATCATTTTAACTTTATGGACTGGCACCGACCGCGGAGAGTTGATTGTTTTCATGGGAAGAGTAAACAGCTAAATTTGCTCACGAAAACAAAGCAAATTGACTTGGTTACAGGACAAAATAAATTAACAATAAATAACATCGCCGCAATGATTTATGCTCATCGCACGCAGCTTATTTGTATTTGCACAATTGTTACATGATGATCAAATAGTACAGGGGGTTTGTAATACCACAGGATAATAGATTTCTAATTATGAGATTCATAATTACAGAATCGAATCCATGCAAAGAAAATTAACCTGTGTGATTGCATATCGTGAAGGTTTATCCGATCAATTTGGAACATACAATCTCTGTCAGTCAGACGTAAACTTTCTGATGTATTCCTTTTGTACAAAATTATGCATGCATCAATTGATACACCAAAACATTTTATCACAAATCAACATTAATACACCAACAAGAAAATCGACAAGGAGGATAAGAGACTTTTTTTATATTAAAGCCTATCACACGAATATGGGATATTTCTCTCCTTTACCGCGGATATTAAGAAATTACAATACTATACTGCTCTAATAATGAAATAGGCATTTTTAATGACACAATTAATCAATTTAGAAAAAATTTTTACCATCAATATCAAACTGATAATGTGATGAAGCCCTTTACTAAGTACCAAAACAGTGTACCATCAGCACGGGTGACAATAAAGAGTTAGTTTATACACCTACGTATAATATGTTTTCCATCTTTCTCTTGTTCGTCATTTGCTTTGGTATAATTTTTGCCAGATGATAATTATTGTTTATTGTACTTTTTAATTATTATTACTTTTTAAACATTCATGTAAGTTTTGGGCACATTGCTTGTTTATGTAATAGAATAAAAAAATAAGATGTATATATAATATAATATATAAAATAAGATGTATATAGATGATATATATACAAAATAACAGGTACCTGCCTAACTAACTAGCTAGCTATCAAATCATCAGGGGTAGGTATATAATCCTTGCTTCATCCACGTTCACGCACACTCTTGACCCGATTCAAGTACTTCATTCACTCGATCTTACCATCTCTTTCCGGACATTCACAAGATCGGCCTTTTGTTTTATCTACTCGCATGTGCACATTTCTGACAATTTTTTTCTCCAGCGATCCCCCCTTGTGTCCAAACCACCTAAGCACGCATTTCATCTTATCATACAATTTAATTTAAAATTCGTTAATTAGTAATTCAAAGTTTATTTTTGTCCGGGCATGAAAATTCGTCAAGTTCAAATTGTGCGAAATATATCATATAATTTCGTTAATCTGAATCTGACAGACCGAACGTGAAGGTAAAATAAAATAAAAATTAGATTTAGGCAGTTATACATCATGTTTGAATGAGCACGAAAACAGTGTGCAATATATATATTTTTTTTTATATGAATACCGCACAAGAGTCCCAAACTGCTCCCAACCGTCAGGAGCCAGTGAGACTATGGCATTCCCAATTGGGGAATGTTGTGAGGGTGGAGGTATTGGGGAGGGGAAGGAGAAGGGGGAGGGGAAGGAGAAGGAGGGAAGGGAAGGGGGAGAGGAGGTGGGGAAAAGGGTAAATACCTGGCTATTCAGATCTGGTCACCAAACACGGCTAAAAGCCATTTCAAGCGTTTCAATTCTGAATGGTGGTCTTTCACCAGGGCGATACTGAGAGTATCTTCCACTCTGGAACGTGCGCAAATATACTATATATTATTTTTAAATGAATTAATTGTGAAACAACACAAATTAATTAAATAAAAATTAATGCGCACGCCGGGATTTGAACCCGCGACCTTCGGATTCGTAGTCGAGAGCCTTACCCCTCGACCATGGAGGCCGTCAAAATATAGTTGTGAATGATGAATACTTGGAGCAGGTGGATGAGTTTGTATGGGATATTGAAAAAGGGGTGAATGCAGGAAACTCCATTAATGGAGGACTGAACGCAATTAGCGCTAACAAGAAATTATCCAAAAAGGTGAACCTAGCAGTCCACAAAGGAGTGGTGATACCAACCCTGATGTATGGAAGTATCCTGAATGCTCTAAAAATGAGATCCTTGAGGGGTATTTTTGGTAAAACTATGTATGGCCATGTGAAAAATTTTGACATTTGCAAAGAATGCAATTCTAATGTGAGTGTAATGAGTAAGATTAAGAAAAGGACCCTTAGATGGTTTCAGCATAGAGCGAATAAACGAAGAAGGGAAGAATGTAAGGAGAATATATGACACAAATGTGAATGGAAGAAGAGGCCGGGGATGCCCGAGGAAGACAGGGCACAATCGAGAAAACCAAATACTTTAGTCAGGCCATGTCAAGAGTCAAAATAACAGGAGAGTATGTATGAGACAATGTATGAATGTGAATGAAGCAAGAAGTGTATGCCAAGACCGAGTTGTTTGGCGGTCCGTCCTCTCTGCCTAATCCTGCGGTTAAGTTAGTTACAACTATTGAAATATTAACATGTAATTTTGCTCCAGCCGATAATTCACCGCCAAAATCTCCTTTGCTTTTGTTAACTAAATAAAAATATGGAACAAATAGAAGATAGAAATAGAAGTACATAGCCCATTTTGGTTGGAATATAACACATAATCTAAGTTTTTGCCATCTGGCCCCCTGTACATGTAATAACAATACATAATACAACAATAAAAACGTCTGAAAAGTAGTGGCGGGAGAACAACAGATGGGATCAACAGATTCTGCCAACATAAACAGAGAAAACAAAGCTAGACGACTATACACAGACGACAGAGACAAACAAATAGGGCGGCAGCACAAGATTAATGTACCGCTACAAATGTGTACCGAGTGTCTTCACTTACCGCCGGCACTGTTTATCCGAGCGTGACTTGGCTAAAAATACTATTACAAGCTATACAAAGTGCAATAAGAAAAATTAAAATCCAAACCTTCAATAATCTTTGTCCCAACACAAATCTCGACATATATTTTTACTCCATTACTTGTAACTTAATCAATGCGCACTCACAACTCTCCACTACATAGCACAATTCAGACACATAGGTACACGTAATAAAATAATAACATAGCGTTTATATAGCACAATTTTGTGTTATTTCACTTCAAGTGCGCTTAAAACTTACACTTACTTACACTTACACTTACACTTACACATACACTTAAACATACACTTACACATACACTTACACATACACATACACTTACACATACACTTACACATACACATACATTCTCACACACACACACAATCATACACATTTTTCATATATCGTTTTACCTTTACCATGTATCAAAGTACAATTAGAAAAATTAAAAACCAAATATTCAATAATCTTTGTCCCAAATCAAACCTCGACATATTTTAACTCCCTAACGTCATTTAAAAAAACATTAGTCGTAACTTAATCGATGCGCACTCACAACTCTCTCCACTGCATAGCACAATTCAGACATACATAGGTAGACATACACATTCCCCAGCACGTACTAACCCTGCCCGTTTCAAGCAACGTTTCAATTCTGAATGGTGGTCTTTCACCAGGACGATACTGAGAGTATCTTCCACTCGGGAGATGAGAACATTGTAAAATTCTGTAGGTCCAAAAGACTGTGATGGGCTGGACATGTTGAAAGGATACCAGATGATAGAACATCGAAAATCATGACCCAGTGAAAGTGAATTCCGAGGCAGGTCTAGGAAGAGGTGGATGGATTGTATGGAAGAGGATTGGAGCTAGACGGGAAGGACTAAAAACTGGAGGTGAACGACTAGACTGGTCAATGATAGCGATGATGTGTGTGGAGATTGGCTAGTTGTCACTCACCGGTGGTATTTGAGGTTATGCGGGGTGACGTGATGCTGCGAGGACAGGGGGGCCCAGCCGTCGGGGGCCTCGTGCTGGCGCCGGCACTGCACCCCGATGGAGCAGCGCCGAACGCGCGCCCTGCGTCTGCAGCGCCGGCAGCCCCCGGCACTCAGGTCGTGCAGCTGGGACGATGCGCCTGCAAACATACATACAATGCATCAAATAAAAACATCCAACACAACACTTCTTAGTTTTTGATGATCGACAAATTGACGATCAGTGTCATTTAAAATTTGAACATTGTGATCGGCAGTTGCTAGATTAATTTATGGAAAATAATAAAATCTGTAAAGCATGACAGAAAACAACTGCACTCAGTGTGTAATTCGAACATCGTCGTTGAGTACAAACTAGCATCACGTGCGCGATGCAATTACATAAATCCTTCTCTCTTTTTCACATACAGTACCATAAGGTCACATTTTTTGTGAAACATTATGAAATAAATAAAGAGTAATGTTTATCAGTGCACAATACATTGATAACATACGAATACTAAAAAGAAAACTGCATGTTTTTAAAGAGTTGATTAGAAGTCTTTTAAAGAAAACATTTCACAGACAATCTCAGAGGATCGGGAGTGAACACTTTCAAAGAAATTTATTCTTGTGAAACTTTCATGGTTTATACCAGTGGTTGGCAAAGTGCGGCTCCCGAGCCACATGCAGCTCTTTCGCCCTTAAGTGCGGCTCTGGCACAAATATCCACAGGCAGGCGCAACAGTCTTGTCTACAGTGGTCAGAGCTTATCGTGTCTGTAAGTCGCGCGCGCATTACAAAGGTACCTTCCTGAAGAATAAAGTTGTTGTACTCTCCATCCAGCTGCACATCCGACAGATATTTTCGTCATCAATTTAAAAATGATAACAATTTTGTATTGGTGGCTTTTGAAAAAAATATAATTTGGAATATCTTTATGGGAGCCCTATTTGACAAGTCTATCAAAAAGAAGCAAAGAAAGGTGAAAACCGTGAATTTAGAGTTGAGTGGACCGAGACTTATGCATTTATTCAAAACTTAAATGACCATCCGACATGTCTAATTTGTAAGGAACAATTCGCGCATAACAAGAAGTCAAATTTGGAGAGACACTTTACAGTTATTTAGCACTAAATATCCTGTCGGTGATGCAAGGAAGAAAGCAGTTGAGGAACTTCAGAAGAGTCAAAAGACATCAACTTCTGTATTTAATAACTGGATGCAATCTTCCAACAATATAAATAATGGCAAGTTTTGTTGTTATTTAAGAGATTGCAAAGAGAAGGAAATCGTATACAGACAGTAAATACATAAAAAGTTGTTTATCTGCTATTTCAGGATTTTAAGAATAAAGCAGATTGTAAAAATTTTTTTATTTACTAGTCTGCCAAAATAATGAAAGATAGAACAATTAAAATGTCTTCGAATATAACCATCCAGCAAATCGAAGATCTGAAACTGGTTTCGGCTTTATCAATAGCAGTTGACGAGTCTTGTGACATAAATGATACAGCGCAAGTTTCACTTTTCCTAAGATTTATTTCTCCTACAGGTCCTAAAGAACTTTTAGGATTATTGCCACTCAAAGGTCAAACACGTGGAGAGGATATCGCAAATGCTGAAATTGAGTGTATGGATAAATATCACATTCCTCTCGATAAAATTGTATCGATTTCAACAAACGGGGCCAAAAGTATGACTGGCCTAAGAAAAGGGTTTGTTCCTATTTTGAAAGAAAAAAATAATCACGAGATACTTGTTTACCATTGCATCATTTATCAAGAAGCGCTTTGCGCGCAAACATTTCCAGAAGAAATTTGTAAAGTTATGGAATTGGTGATTACAATTATCAACTTCATTTTAGCTAAAGCTTTCAATCATCGCCAATTCAAAGATTTTTTTATTTGAAATGGAGAGTGAGAACGCTGATCTTCTGCTTTATAACAAGGTACGTTGGTTATCAAGAGGGAATGTTTTAAAACGTTTCGCATCACTATTAAAAGAAATCAAAGCATTTCTCCTTGAGAATGGTGTTCACTATCTAGAACTAACAGACAATCAGTGCATACAAAACTTTTATTTCATGGTAGACATTACCTCTCATTTAAATCAGCTTAATCATAAACTACAAGGGAAAGGAAACACAATTTTTTCGATGTTAGAAGAAGTCATTTCATTCGAAAACAAATTATCCTTTGTGCTCAAGTTTTTGAAAGGGAATCATTGTTTCACTTTTTGAGCCTGCTGAAGCATCGCTAAGAAAATAATTCCTCTATTAACACTATTTCAAAACAACCATTTTTAATATGAGGGGAAGCATTTCTCAGCAGGTTTCAGGAATTTAAAAACAGCAGAGTCAAAAACTCTCTTAATGCTAAGGATAACAGATTTGAAATTTTCTCCTTTTGGCATTGACATTGGTAACTTTGAAATACAATTGCTGGATTTAAAAAACAAGGAAATGTGGAGCTCTAAATTTGAACGTCTTTGTGTTGATTTGAAAATACTGGAGAAGAACAAATGTAAACTTAGTTCACAACACAAGTGGTCTGCTTTGATAGACCTGGAGAAGGAAGACATGATCACGTTCAACGCCCGGAATAGTAGTCCCGACTCTTATAATCAGCTGAAAAAACTCGCGTTTGCTGTTCTTTTCCTTTTCGGTTCTACATATTCATGCCAACAATCTTTTTCAAGCATGAATTTTATCAAGAGTACACTGAGGAGGTCTTATTGATGAGAACCTGGAATAGTGCCTAAAATTAAAAACAACAACATACAAACCTGACATACTCAAACATACTCAAACATACTCATACTGTTCGCATTAAGTGTTCTTCAGTCATTGTCATGATTTAAATTTATGGATACCTTACTTTCATACTATTTTTTATCAATAAATAAAATCATTATTAAGTATGAAATCAAGTTTTATTCAGCGTACCCGTAATTTAATGAAGGTCTAAAATTATAATAAAGGTTTACTAAATTAATAAACAAGATTTGGCTATCAAAAATTTTTTTTAATCGTTGTAATATACACATTTGGCTCTTTGGCGAAAAAGTTTGCCGACCACTGGTCTATACCATCACTATATGGGATCTGTCTACCGCCTTTGAGATTATGTTTCTAGTTTATACCATCATTTGACAGCCTCCGTGGTCGAGGGGTAAGGCTCTCGACTACGAATCCGAAGGTCGCGGCTTAAAATCCCAGCGTGCGCAAGTAAATTTTATTTAATTAATTTGTGCTGTTTCACAATTACTTGTGTTGTTGTGAGGTTGAAGGTATTGGGGAGGGGAAGGAGAAGGGGAAGAGGAAGGAGAAGGGGAAGAGGAAGGTGGGGAAATACCTGGCTATTCATATCTTGTCACCAAACATGGCAAAAAGCCATTTCAAGCAACGTTTCAATTCTGAACGGTGGTCTTTCACCAAGGCGATACTGACAGTATCTTCCACTCTGGAATGTGCGCAAATATACTATATATTATTTTTAAATGAATTAATTGTAAAACAACACAAATTAATTAAATGAAATTAACTTGCGCACGCCGGGATTTGTAGTCGAGAGCCCCCTCGTTACCCCTCGACCATGGAGGCCGTCGAATAAAGTGATTGCTTTCTTGGATAATTTATTAAAAAACAATACTTGATTTGTTAGAATTGGCAAATGTAATCTATAATTAACTGGAGCGCGTGCTACTTGACAAAACAAACAACAATAATAACCGGTTGATTCGCGCAGCACCAGAAGGCAATGAGACTATCGCAGGCAAACTGTACAAACTGCACAGACTGAGTAAACAAACCAACCGTCTGCCGGGCAATAAATTAATATTGCTAAAACCAAAACAGAAAAGATCCACAAAGATTCAATGATAAAGGATATTTTTTTTAAGTAAAATTTTTTTGGAGTAATAAAACATTAGAATAATGTGTGAAAAAGGGTTATTGTCAGGGCTGAGAATTGAATTCCAGGAACATCGATAAACCATACAACAACCAGTGGCGATTCAATATCGACAATAAGGCTGGGGTTGTGGGGAAACACCGCCTTCCCAGCCAAAAAAAAAAAAAAACAGAGGAGAAGGGAGGAAAAATAATGTAATGCTCTATATACTTCCAAAATACACTATGTCTTAGAGTTACTTCAATTGGAATATTACCAGTTAATAAACTGTATGAGCCATAAATTTAGTTCAATTTAAATATTACCAATTAATAAACTGTACGAGCCATAAATTTACTTCCAATTAAAATAGTACCAGTTAATAAACTGTATGAGCCATAAATTTACTTCTATTAAAATAATACCAGTTAATAAACTGTATGAGCCATAAATTTACTTCTATTAAAATAATACCAGTTAATAAACTGTATGAGCCATAAATTTAGTTCAATTTAAATATTACCAGTTAATAAACTGTATGAGCCATACATTTAGTTCAATTTAAATATTACCAGTTAATAAACTGTATGAGCCATAAATTTACTTCCAATTAAAATAGTAGCAGTTAATAAACTGTATGAGCCATAAATTTACTTCTATTAAAATAATACCAGTTAATAAACTGTATGAGCCGTAAATTTACTTCTATTAAAATAATACCAGTTAATAAACTGTATGAGCCATAAATTTACTTCAATTTAAATATTACCAGTTAATAAACTGTATGAGCCGTAAATTTACTTCAATTTAAATATTACCATTTAATAAACTGAGCCATAAATTTGCTTCAATTAAAATATTACCAACCAATTAATAATTTCGTATTTTACCAAGATTGGTTGTCTTTTTATAAGTAACTCCTCAGTGCGGTGCTTGTGTCCAATCGCCCGCCTAGCTCCTACACAATGCAGAACAATGGGAGATGGGAGGCAGGCATAGGACCCGCCTCAGAGAGCCGCTGATTTCATGCAGGCGGAGGGGGGCGGGGAAAACACCAAAATCGAGATGAACAGTCGCCGACATGGTCACGCATTCTCCAGGTGGAACAAGGATTTAGTGAGTCTAGTTTTTGAACTGTTAATTCGTGGTGGAATTCCATTGTATTAGAATTGAAATTAAAACACTTTTGTACTTTGTTCCACTTATTTAGGTATTGTTATAATACTTATCTTGTTATAATACTTATCTTGTTATAATACTTAATATTGTTATATTACTTAATTTGAGGTATAATACTTAATACCTTAAATTAACAAAATAGAAACAGTCATTATATAGAGACATTGTTGTGTACCTCTGCCTAAGTTTATATAAATACCGTAGCATAAGAATTTCAACTACCAGTCTGAAAATGTCCGTAGTAGGATGAAACCGGTCCTGGTGAAAATAAATAAGTGGAACAAAGTACAAAAGTGTTTTAATTTCAATTCTAAGGGTTCAGTGTCGGTATAATTATTCCTACAAAGCTGGATCCATGTAGACGTGTACGTTTCGGTGTTACAGATAAGTAGGTATTTAACAAAATCCTAAAAATGTAAGTGGGGAAATTCGAGATCTTAAAAGTCAAAGGTCACCAGAGTTGGTTTTTCATTAATAACGCAGCTCCTGCGCACCGCATGCCGATGAAGGATAAATGAAAGTTATAAAAAATACTACAGGATTGGTCATTCAAATTTTTTCCATAAGCTTAACCCTTTTCGAAACATAGCGCGGAGAAGGGGGTAACAATGAATTTGTTGACTGTCTGGGAATCTGGTATAATTATATTTTGGCGTAAGTAATAATTTTTAAGAGAATTTTATTAGAACGAGACGGAGTGCGAATCACATGATACGCTAAGCACCCGATGGCGACATATGATTGAAAATATTTTTTTGTTTTTTTCATTCACAATAAAATGACATTTACATTTTTTCCTCCAAATATGGTCAGGAATCGCTGATTAAAGTCTGTCAGGTTACATACATATTTTGTATGGAGAAAATCTCCATACAAATAATTGAAATTAACATAAATAAAAATAATTTTCGGCTTCAACAACATCAATAATGTCGTATTTTTCAATCTTAGCACTATAGCTCACTCAAAAGTCACAAGCCGCCACTGAACGATACCATTGTTTTTCATTCAATAAATTGCAAAATTGCTCATAAGTAGGTATACATATATATATATATTTTTTTTTAAAAGGAGGTAAGTTGGAAGATGGGATAAATGATAGTTTGATTTAAATGCAAAATGAATTTCTAAAATTTGGAAGAGCAACATTAAAATAGAACTAGAGTCTCAAACAAATCAAAGTTGAGAAAAACGAGAACTTTCATCAATCTATTAACTGGCCTACCCATACGAACGTACGAGATACGGCCGCTACATTATCGCCCACACGCAACAAGCCGTATCCCATACATTCAGATACAAAAAAGATATACCCGTAACCCACAAACCATTTGTATACATCAAGTTTGTTCTTGCGTCATCTCATTTAACATTTTGAGGTCAGCCGAAGCTAACGATTTGTTTGAGTATTTTCGTCTCTCCTATACAAGTTACTTCACTAGTCACATGTATTGTTATTGCAAAATCTAATGAAAAAAAAACGGTGTTTCTTACCTACTTTTTGAATAACCCAAAGGACGGGCGGTTAAAGGCTGACTGATGTGTACCCGGCCTTGCTCAGGATTATTTTTTTTTTTTAATAAAGTTATGAATTCTTGCTTGTCGTTTGGGTGCCATAATTGATTTGACAGCGAAAGTAACTATCTCTAAACAAAGAAACTATTTGAAATTTTTATTTCACCCTCAAACGTTTATTTTTTCAAAACATATCTAGATAATAGAGTTCTTATGTAGGTATATTGGATTTCATTCAAACTACTCTCTAAACCTTCCTGGCACTAATAAGAACAAACTATGCTATTTTCAGTGAAACTGGTCCAAGTAATTTTCGAGACAATCGAGGACAGACAGACAATCATCCATTTTTATATATATAGAGAAGAGATTAATCCATGAAAAACACTAACATTGTAATTTTTAACTTTTATCAGCAAAAATGTATTGGAATCCGATATATCCGTATTGTCATATCCCTGATTATTTACATTTTATATATTTTTTTTCATTTCAATGTATTTTAGACAAGGGATATCTGAGAAAGGGAAGCTGATACCAAAAAGACATATTAAATATCGACAGTCCCAATGAACAATATCAGATGTGCAAATGGAAACTCCTTTTTAGAGCTGTTTAAAGTTTCGTTTCTACATGTTTAGAGTTTCACGTCTACATTTTTATTGTTTTAGAGATAAAGAAATATGGTGCTGTTTTTGATATTTTGCATAAATCCCTATTTACTTAACCGCCCTGCCTTTGGGTTATTTTTCAAAAAGTTTTCCACGTGCTTGGAGTATCACTGATTAGCAGCGTGACTTGTATGGGAGAATACGAAAACAACCGAACACATCCGTTAGCTTCGGCTTACCTCAGCATACTAAAAGCGATAACGCAGGAACGAACTTGATGTATACGACGTATCACAAACGTTTTGTGGGTTTCGGTTATCGTTATTTTTTAACCTGAACGTACGGGATATGGTTTGTTGCGGTCGGGTGATGATATAGCGGCCGTATCACTTACGTTCGTATGGTTAGGGCGGTTAATTGAAAAACCATATTATCGCAGCTACTACAGCTCTAATGCAAGTTACAAATTTAACATTCGAAATTGTTCGTTGGAACCGTCGATATGTGCGAAATACTTAATCAACACAAGAGAATCTCCTTTTGAAAAACTTATTAATTTAAAAGATTTTCATCATTCAAATCAAATTATAGCATTATTTATCCTATTTCTAAAAGATATTGGTTGGAAAACTAACGACCGTAGTCCGGGAGCAAATTATTCGGTATCAGTCGAGGGCACCCACCGCTTTCCCGAACTGTTTTAAGGACAAGATGAGTCCCTCTATCGGATCTCACGTCAAGACTCTAATTTTTTATATAAAAAACGAAGCTACTTTTAAATGATTCTAAAATCCCCGACTGTCCCTACAAGGCACAATATAGATTTATATATACCAAAAAATTTACGTGTTCTCATCCAAAGCAGTGTAGTAACAATGATGTCAGAATAAATAAATCTGCCCTAAAGCAAAATCTGCGTATCATTTCGACGACTGGAGGCAAACCACTTGGCAACCTATTTGACACTAGCAGGGAAATGCTCGTTCTTGAACAAACTATGTTATCATTCGTATGTTGACCGGCGTCTAGCACAATTATGGTTACCTGCGCATTCAAACAATGTAAGAATAAAAGTGCTAAAGAGAATAATCACAAATATCGCATTACATTCCACGGGTGAGCGTTATTTTACTTCATTTTAAGCTTATTCGGTACAATATGAACAGTTTTGGTGATACTAATACTATGAAATCGGAATTTATAGAAACGCAAAGGCGTATACTGCGGTGAGTAAATTATAAAACAATTATAAAAGATATGATTTCAGATTTTCACGGCCAGAAGTATTTTCTTGATAAGTTGATATTACGAAATGTTTTATTTTTTATGGGACACTTCACAAGAATGCACAGAACACATACAGGGGAACTATATCGCTACCCGGTTAGGCAACTTTGCGGTTAAGAAGGGGGAAGTGATTTGTTAATGCGGGCCTTTAAGGCCCCAGCTCCCCTCATGTTGGTTGGTTCCCCTCACCCGCATGGGCAGCTCTGTATATTCATTACTCTGTGGTTGGTAAAAAAGAAAATCTACAATGTGTTTTTTTAAATCAATCAATATCTCACCTCTCTTGACGAGTTCTTCTTCCGTAGCCCTGGCGATCTCTTTACTGGGGATAAAGTCATCCTCTTCCATCTTCTCCATCTTAATTTCCGTCATCACCCCAACCTCCCTCTTCACTCCTTCCACCTTCACTAACTCCATCTTCACGGCTTCCACCTTCACCGTATTTTGTTCCCCCACCGACTCTTCAACCTTCACTCCGCACTGCGTCTCAGCATGCCGCTTCCTGCTCCTGACGCAGTTTCCGTTAAGCATAGTCATCCTATCTTGCTTCATCCGATGCGGCATCTCCAAATTACCGTAGCACGGTAATTGCCTTATCTTCGGTAAATGCGAAAACTTCACTGCGCTAACTGAAACTCCGCGGTGGTTGAAAAACATGCGTTCACCGATAACAATCGGCGCAGCGACAACATTACCCCTACTAACTTTAGGATATTTGAAAATAAACAGTTTTGTGTGCAAAAAGCAGTTGATCAAACGGATTTGTTTGGTGACGGAGCCGAGAGTTTTAAACACCGTTGAATTGACGAAGAAGACATTGTTAATTCTGTTTTGTTTGACGGAGGTTTGTAGCTCCAGTAAGAGGTGAGTGCACATCTCCATGACGGAGTGGTGTGAGAGGCGCGGAGGTGGATCCAAGGATATAGTCTCGAGGATATCACTGTCGAAGCTGGTGTTGCTGCAGCTAGTGTCGGGACGGGATGGAGAGGTTTTGAAGCCGAATCCTCCCGAGTCGAAGACAGGCCAGACTCCTGGTTTTCTGGGCAGTTTGCAGGTGGAGTCGTTGGGGGATTTGGAGATGTCTTCTGTGTCGTCGTCCCTCTTGCGCTTACGTCCTGGAAAAGAAAATAAAAAAGTTTTATGTAAAATCATATAGTAAATCATACAATATTGAGCGGCAAAGGGGGGGTATCAGTATAGCGCCCAATATGATTACTCACAAATGTAATATAATATCTAAATATTTCTGGACTTGTTTAATTTAAGTTAGTTTTTAGAATGCCGGTGAATGACACGGACGTGTCGAAACCGGTAAAAAAAAAAATAAAATTAAGTAACTTTCTATTGTTATTCACTATGCTAACATCGGACTCATTCGTAATACGCACATGATTACAACGAAACACCTCAGGAATCTCATTTCTGCTACATTCGTATGAAATAAAACATAGAATTATTAAAATAGGCCACCCCATTATTGCTGTAAAACACATACACAGTCGTGCCGTGCCTATTGCAATTTTGAATGTATGTTTGTCTCCAGGCATATGCAATCCTATTTTTATTGTATATTTTCTCTTACCTGGATCATAAAACTTCCCAACCCAACCTCTATTTATTCACCTAAACAATATCTTAAAATCTAACTTCCATATAACATCTTTGTTCTAATATTAGTTTTATTTAAACTTTTCTTTCTCCATTTTTATTATTATTTACATTTATGGGATAAAACTTGCTTAATTTCTTTTTTAAATATTTCGTTAACTTAAAAAATTTCATTATTGTATTATTTAACCTTACTATAGAGGAATGAACTGCCACATGACTTAAAAATTGTCAAAGATTCGACAGAATTCAGAACTAAACTTAAAACTCATCTTTTCAGACAATCATATCCATAAATTGAAGAAATGCACCCGTAAATTGCTTAGCTAGGCTAGCCGGTTAGTGCTTACCTAAAGTCATTAAATAGAAAAAGTTTAAAAAGTCACGCATCGGTGCGCAAATGTGTCCACAGCCCGCAACACTGTAAATAACTAAAAGTGTAAAAATAAAATTTAAAAAATGTTAATATTTATTAAAAGCTTCTTATGCTTTTTAAGGTCATTTTATAAATATTTTCCAGTCCTATAATTTATAAATATATATATTTTTTATATAAAGCAGTCACTTTGTGGTTAGACATATTTAATAAAACAATAACTTTGTTTATAACCACGAGAATTTTATTAGGACCGACTGGTTTCGCTTAACATAAGCATCATCAGGGTACAAAATTAAACTGTTTAAACTATCATCTCCATACTTAAATTTTCTAATAAAACTGTGTTCATCTGAAGCGACCTGCCAGTTTGTACATAAGAGTTAGATAGAGAATAGGAAGTAATATTTGTACAGCGCCCTTGAGTTGATTTTTCACAAAAACGGCGCTATACAAATCATCCAATTATTATTATTATATAATTTATGTCTGTTAACGTCTGTCTTGAGACAGAAATTTCCCAGTGGGATCCTTCATGTATTATATTTTAACAAGATAAATAAAAAAAATCCACTTTCAATTCTCGACCTGTCAGCGCACGGTCAAGTTTTTAAGCACTTATGCTTGTGGGTCGAAAAGAACAGCCCAGCAAGAATGAAGCATAAGAAAATTCAAGAAGTGGATAAACCACTGAGAAAAATAATCTTAATTTTTTTGGCGCAAATTACATCTTTCAGGAAATCAAAAAAACCTAAATAATTTTGCTTGCTTTTTTTCTGCTATATTTAAAAAGCTGGCATTAATTAAGGAGATCCAATTCGTAAAATTCACACGAAATCAAGCACACCTTATTGTGCAGGTGGTGAAAAGGTTGAAATTCCCGGTTACCACCGGCCGCATGTTTCGATTTATGCAAAAAAAATGTCACCATGTTTTATATTATTTGCTCTGCTCTAAATATTAAATTTTTTTGGTGATATTGTAAAGAACTTAATCTGTCACATTGTACAGTATAACCAAATCCGAAAAAGGATTCGGAGATTTTACAACTAAAAGCATTTTTATAGGCCTGGGACAAAAAAAAATGGCCAGTTAAGCCAAAGGCCGAGATGTGTCTGGCAGTATTTAATTAAAGCATCTATAATGTTTTCAGGCGATCAAATTTTCAAACCAAAAACACATGATTACGCATTCTTGGCATTGCATCGCCTTAAAATTAAAAACTAATTGCAAATATAAAATATTGAAATTACTGACTATTTTACTTCATGACTAAACACATAATAATAGCAGTACATAACCTTGAACCTTGAATGATGGCAACTTGCTTTAGAGGCATAATAGTTAAATAATGTAATACATGTTACATAAAGACAAGCAGTTCATTGAACCCTTATCGCTGAACTTGCGGGTTATTATTCATTATACAGATGTGGTGACACCAATAAAACGTGATATTTATTATTTGAATATGTCCAGCAATACTGAACATGGGCAAAGCTGTCACAGCTAGGCACGGATAACTGTGCAGTTGCTGGAGGCACTAGCACTCCGCAACGGGGATCTACTGTACAGCAGTGAGGCTTGGAACTGCAGAGGAATAATGAAAGTAGACTGAATGCCGTGTAAATGACATTCCCTGAGTGTGTGTGTAAAAGTGTTAAAGCCATACAACCGTTATATGAATAAGGAGATTCGAAAAAAAAAAATTCTTAATATTAACTCCAAACAGGAGAGGTCCTGAAGTAAATAATTTCCCTCAAGACCTATGTCATCTTTGGAGAAGGAAAGAAAGGAAAAAGGTATAAGGGGTGGGTAGGAATCTGGGAGACAGTGTGCTCGGGAGTGATGGATGTATTAATCCATTCATCCCTCCCACTGCAGTGCAAGGCGATGGATCAAGAGTCCAGCTGGATAGATCTGTCGCCAAGACCTGGAAAAACCTCACCCCATGAACCCGGGCACCCCTGTTAAGTAACCTGCCATAGCAAACCACTCGCGATGACCTATGGCAGAAGTGTTGTTTACTCAAAAAATGGTTCCCGGGGCGGCGGTACCCATACCCACCTACCAAATTGGGTGCATAATTAATAGGTAAGCGTGATAGATAAGAAAGGAGCGCTCAGGTACTTTAGACATGTAGAGCAGATGAAAGGAAAGGAGGTGTCAGGAGAATAAATTTTGCGCAAGTCAATAAAAGAAGTCAAGGACGCCCCAGAAAGATATAGTGTGATCAAGGAATCACATACTAGTCAGCAGTGGCGTGCAGCCCATAAATACTGAAAAGCTGTGCCTACGTTTCTTTTTCCAGATTTTTCCAGAAATTTCTTATTTCATCAAAAAAGCTACGGCCTACCCTTGGTCGAGGAGCGATGCACACCACTGCTAGTCAGGCCATGTCAAGAGTCAGAAAAACAGAAGAGTGTTTATGAGATGTTGTAAAAAAGTTGTAAAAATGCTACCTTTTTCATTCAAGACTGACTAAACATCATGCCGTTTCTCCGCAGGGGTAGACAGAGGATGGACCTCCGCATAACTCTGTCTTGGCACACACCCCTTACTTTATTCAACTTGACCCTAGATACAACCCTAATCAAGTATTTGATTTACTTGATGATGACTTCTCGGGAGAGTCCCTACTTCAAAAATTAACAATTTAAGATGGAAAAATTTTGCAGGATGACGGAGATATGCCGAGTAGCTAATTTTGCGAACATATATTTAGCAATTTCGTGTTCAAGTTGTGAACCTATGACATACTATATTTCATTAAATGATTAAAAAAATTAATATTACATAATTAAAATCACTTTAAATCATTGGCAGTTTTCTCTAAAGAGCGATAGCGCAGTGAACTACCATTAAAAATATAAGAAAATAAGACTAACCTACATTATGATATAAGCACATTATGAACAGCGCGCTGTTAAAATTCCACATTTAAATTCACACAACCGAACACTACGGTCAAATAGCAACATGATATTCCTATAGGTACTGTGCTGAATGGATTCAAGATCCCAAGAAAATATTTCAAACAAAAAAAACAACACCATCCCCTAACGGTGAAATTAAATAACCTAGGCCAAACCATGTCGAAGTTAGTGCTCACCGCTAAGAAGAAATGGTTAAAAACACGAGACGTCGAAAGTTTGTAGAGTGTTACCGAGATGGCCCCCTATCGGTCACTTTGCTGGCCGGCTGAACTTTGGACAATAAGGAAGCAAGTTAAATGTTATTATATTACTTTCTATAGTTAGTAGTAAATATTTGTAAATTTGTATTTTATTGTTTCTGCATTTCTCTAACCATTTGCTTTTAATGGCATTTGTAAATCTAATAGAAAAAACAACAGATTATATTATTATTAAAGGTACCAAATCTGTTCTGATGGCCATCCTCTAAAAACATTGTTATTAGTACTGGGCGTTGACGATAATTCCATCCAACGCCAAAGCCGTTATCGTTGATGATTTTCAACTGTTGAAAATAACCGTTATAAATAACGCCGACGTTGACGAGACGATGATGATTATTCCTAGCGATTTAGCTACTGCCCGAATACCCGTTTTCCATAGGACTGTTTGTATTTTGAGTCTACTATTGCTCCGTACTCGGGGAAGCCTCATTCTTTACCTATTTTATTAATATGTGTATAGATATAGTGCATACACTTATTATTATTATCATAAAGCATTCAAATTGTACGAAAAGCAGGTCCAAGTATTTCGCGCATCTGATTTTTTTCAACGTTATACGTAAGAATATGGTGAATTGAAAAATAAACAAAATAATGCGTGTTTACGAAAAACACCAACTGCCGTACTTTTCCAGCCTTCAAACTGCACCTGCGGTCGGATATGATCTGTCCAGTTTTGGAAAAAAAATCGTTTACATGGAAAGGAGGTTGCTGCAATACCACATTGTTCAATGAAGTTTTTTTTTTAAATTATGAAAATATATTTCATGTTCCTTCCACCATTTCAGGCGACAACTTTTTCTATCGAGAAGATCCATTTCAAGATACTTTTTGGAATTTACTGGTTGGATCATTCAATGGCTTCATCTTCTCCACTACTGAGTTTATTGCATTCCAAAATGACAGCGGTTCATCCGAAGATTCGGTTTGATTTTCCGAAATCTCTTGCGAAAAGTCTTGTCCTTCCGAGCGAGTAGGTAGCCCCCTTTACATAAGTTCTCGAACTATGTTTTTTAACCACAGTAATAGTATCCGGATCCGAGAAATAATTCATCTTAAAAGGTGGGTCCATAAAGGTGCACAAAGAGAGACATTCGTTTTTATCCAACTTCGTTAGATGTAGCAGATCCAAATGAACAAAATTCTATCGTGCGCTTGTTCTTTAAATAGCTTTTTAAATTTGAAATTGTTGATTTGTATGACACTGTAAGCTTACAAAAATTACATTTTGCGATTTATGTATTTTCGTCAGATTGGAAATAATTCCACAAATCACTTCAATAATTCTTCGCCATAATACTATGCACTTAGGAAGTCACTTCATTCTATTAATTATTTCCAGTTCAAACACAATAACCGTTTAATACTTTATAGTAAGTATAATAATGACTTATTATTTTTTACTTTGAATCTAATTTCACAAATTTATTTATTAACAAGTCAATCTTCACTAAAACTGAAAACAAGTAGTAAAAACTGTTTTCTATGTATTATTATTTTATACTACGTTAAGTCTAGACGTCGAATTATATGCACTAATAATATTTTAAATCAGTAAAATAAAATACTAATTTACGTAGGTATTATATAATATTTTTCGAAATAATATTGTCTACTAAAAAAATATACTCCATTCTATTGATATTAACTATTAAAAGTCATAACGCACTATAAATTATTAATAAATTCCAATCCAACCTCAATTATTTTCAAAATTGGTGTTTTCAATTCTGATATAAAGTAAAACTATCAAAACAAGTCTAATATACGCGCGACAAGCCAGTACAATCAAACTAAACGATCGATACGACACTAAACAGCAAAAAGGAACAAATAATGATCCCAATCGTATCAGGGAATCCCATGTAACGGGGAATATCCCGCATACACATAATAATAATAATCCTGTAACATCGTTGAAATGTTTGGCGCTAATAGTGTTAAAAAGAGGTACCCAGCTGACTGCGTTGAAAAATATTCGCAAGTTGAAATTATATTCCAACAGGCGTTATAAATATTAGGATTGATAAATATTAGAATTGATAAATATCGCTAAATGCTATTTTTTTGCTTCCCAACGATAGACAACGATAGACTAGTAAGGAAGGTACATAACTAAAAGACCATTCCAGATGTTCCATAACATTACTCACGACGTGTAAACTGTTAACCCTTTTTTTGGCGATAATACTGATATAACCGGTGCATGCATAGCAGGTTGACTCGTTGACTGCGTTGAAAAATATTAGTATTGATAAATATTAGTTTTGATAAATACTGCTAAATGCTATTTTTTTGCTTCCCAATGATAGACTTCTTTGAAGCTTGGCTCTACGTATCGGCCGTTTGGAATACGGAAATCCAAAACAAACGTCTAGTAGGAAGGTCATAAAAAGACCATTCCAAATATCAAATAATATCGTTCACGAAGTGTAAATTGTTAACCCTTTTTTGGCGATAATACTGATATAACAATAGGTACCTGGCCAGCTGACAGCCAGCCCGTTGACTCCATTGGGAAATATTTACAATTCGATATTATATTCAATTTATTAACTGTTTATGCCATATTTTTTCAATAGCGTTATGTGTTGACGGCATTTAGCTATTATTTACAACGGCTAGTTATAATTTGATACAGTACTAGTTGTTATGTATTTCTATTCTATCTGTATGTTTCGACTCTATACATTTATTTATATTAGAAGCTAGCAGTCCACAATGGAGTACTGATACCAACCCTGATGTATGGCAGTGAGGCATGGAACTGGCAGAGAAAGGATGAAAGTAGACTGAATGCTGCAGAAATTAAATCTCTGAGGTGAACGTGTAGTAAAACCATGTATGATTGTGTGAAAAATGTCGAGATTCTTAAAGAACGCAAGGCTGG
The DNA here is from genome assembly GCA_022606495.2 of Halesus radiatus. Lineage (NCBI taxonomy): Eukaryota > Metazoa > Arthropoda > Insecta > Trichoptera > Limnephilidae > Halesus > Halesus radiatus. The sequence goes on along the minus strand of JAHDVE020009828.1, from coordinate 17,811 downwards.
TGTAAGCATAATGAATAAGATTAAAAAAGAGACGCTTAGATGGTTAAGGCATATAGAGCGAATGAACGGAGAAAGGAGTGTAAGGAGAATATGACGCAAATGTGAATGGAAGAAGAAGCCGGGTACTTCCGAGGAAGACATGGCACGTTCAAGTAAATCAAATACTTGAGTCGGGCCATGTCAGAAGTCGAAATAACAAAAGAGAATATATGAAATGTTGTATGAATGTGAATGAAGCATGAAGTGTATGCCAAGATTGAGTTAATAATAATAATAATAATAATTGGATGATTTGTATAGCGCCGTTTTTGTGAAAAATCACCTCAAGTTGTTTGGCAGTCTGTCCTCTCTGCCTACCTTTGCTGGGAAATGGCGTGATGGTTAGTTAGTTCCCGTTGTTTTTTTTTAATACTTTCATTTGTCTTGAAAACTATGTAAAACCTAATACTATGTACTATTAATTAACAGTCCCATAATGAGTTGAATTGATAACTCGTGGGAGTGCAATATCATTGTATGTTGTATTTGAAATTAAAAAAAAATGCATAGTTTGATTTTCGTATTCAAAATTCAATCCTTTTTTTAAATAAGACATTATATTCCTAAATTAAGAAAGTTTCGATAAATGCCGTTGTACGAGACGTATAAGGCCCGCACAAGAAAAAGAGTGTAAGTATTTAGGCACTGGCACACAGGGACGCACGACTATTGTGATTTGCGAATCCTCTTGAGAAAGGTGTTTGGTTTGGTTTGGGTGATTCCCAATGAAGATGTCGCTGCTCTGAGCGACTAGAAGACTGTTCTTGTCTGGCAGCGGCAGGTCGAGGTATCCAAGGTGAAGCGGTGTCCAGTGGAGGTGTTTTTCGTTCTAAGGCTGGAGTGGGAATGATAGAACGTACCGCTGTGCGTACGATTTTGTTGTTTTTGTTTACGATGAAGTATAGGCAGATGGCTTGCAAGTGTTGTTTTTGTTTACGATGAAGTATAGGCAGGTGGCTGGCAAGTGTTGTTTTTTTTAAGTTTTTATCTATTTAAATTGATTCACTCTGTAGACACGTTTGATACAGCCCTATTGTCTCAAGTCGCTAGTTATTATAGTACCCCTCCCACCAACTCTATTTAAATTATGTGACTGCCGCTGTATTCGACGATTCACAGGTAAGTACATTTTGATGAAATATAATATCTTCTCTTGAATTTCTGATTGAACCCCCAGTTAAGAAGACCACAAACTGCCATTGCTTTAAAATACTTAGTACCAATGTAATAATTTAAGGAATTGAATAAATTAAACAATAAAACATTATTACATTATGTTTACAATAACATAACGTAACGAAGAAATATTGGTAAAGCATCTTTACAGTTAACTTGTTTTAAAATTCGTCCAGCTTTTTCAGCCATTTGTACAATAATTCTAACAACATGCCATGACATTGGGGGCAATTCACGACTCGGTAGATTTTCTGGCAAACAATAGTTGCAGAGGGTTATTGACCCCAGCGATGTGAAATTGTACACAATGCATTATTGCTGTATTATTTCGATTGGATCGTTTCGTTATGTACTTACCGTTATTATGAAATAGATTTAAGAGAATTTTTCTCATTTTGCAATAATAATAAATCAAAACATGAATTATACCGCCTATTAAAGTGGACAAAAAGCAAACACTATTATTTTATTCGTAACTATCATGCTATGACACACAATCCTTGTTTAATTCACATTCATTCATTGTCTCATACATACTCTTCTGTTATTCTGACTTTTGGCATGACCTAACTAAAACATTTGATTCACTTGTTTGTGCAAAGTCTTCCTCGGGCGTCCCTGACTCCTTCTACCATGCAGTTTTGCTCATATACTCCTTTCTTCGATCGTTCAAACCATATAAGCGTTCCTTTCTCGATCTCATTCAGCCTTTTTATTCGGAAATTGCAAGGAAAAATGTTGTACATAAACTATTTCACATTGCATATTATTTGTTAGGTTTCTATTGTTTAGTATGGATTTGACATAGTTACCCATGGTTAAGCCAAATTTCAAATGCTTTGTTTGGTTTTTGATTTGAGAGAAAAATTTACATCTCATTTTGAATATATTAATATCACAGTTGGTGATATAACCCGATAGGTGTTATTGCACTGTAAAAAGTAGGTTAACCGTCTGCAAATAAAACTCTGTCCAATTACTCACAGAAATGTTAAATGTGGTTCACCATTCACTTGCTGATAAGGTCGAGATAACATAAATAATACCATAAATATGAAATCAATCAATTGAAAGGTGTTTTAGGGTCTTGGGAGTGATCCAAATGAATGATATGTACGTTTGAAGCTGAAAGAGGGGCATAAATACCTTTTATGTCATTATTTGGCGACACAGGCTGCGATTTGGAGCCAGAAACACCGGACGTGTAATAACCCATGTTGGAAAGTTTTCTGTAGTCGTGGTTCACTCTTCGACGTTTCCCACTGTCTCCGGAATCCTTCTTGCTGTCGGAGAGGCTGTTTTCTCGTCTCGGGAGAGGCGAATTGTCCCGTTTAGCCTCTGACGATGGAGGCGCCTCGGACGCCATTGTTTGCATCAGATCGTGACACATATTTTCCCGCTTCTTGCCGCACTCCTTGGGGAAAATATGGCGAAGGGAGGCGGCATTATAATTATTTGCACAATTCGCGGGTCTGGAGTCGTCTTTTAACGGCGAAGCACCGAAAACATTATTATTTTTCTTTTCTATTGGAGTCAACTCTTGTGACGCCATGTTGTTGAAATTTACATTTGCGGTGTTGCCAAAGCGTTGAAAGTGCTGCCATTGCATTAATAAGTACCGAGTTGGCAATTTTTTGAGTAGGAACCCATGTAGGATAAATTTTGGTGAGATCGGTTTAAAATTTACTTGAAAACATCTGAAATTATTTATGATACTACACGATGTCCATAAAAAGAAAATTACAACGTTTTTGTTATATGTATATATATATTTCTTAATTATCAAATTTCTTCCTAGAGCAGATTATTAATTCCATTGGCCTGTCTGCGGCCGAGAAAACAATGAATATTATCTAAAAAATTGTGACTACAGTTCGCTTTCAACTCGGTATAGATAACATTTTTTGGGATTATTAGCGCTATTGACGTAACTTTTTTACGAAACGACACATAATATTTTCACAAAAGACATGAAAAAAAGATAATTGTATTTATTTTATTTTATTTATAATTGTATTTATTTTATTTTATTTATAATTGTATTTCATTTGGTACATTTAAAGATTGACAACACAGCAAACAATATATACGAATATGAAATTTACTCACACATAAATAAAAAGATACTATATTATGTTGTATGTCAATTTATAATAAATAATGACTTTTAAAAATATATACACATAAAAAACAATTGCTAAATATTATAAAAGATACTACAAAACAATAATTTATTTTATTTTGAAACACCCATTATTAAACCGTAAAATCTATGAAAGCTTTGACTGCCCAACTGGGAACAAATCCCGTTTTAGGGCAGTCAAATTGACAAATTTAGGTCATATTAAGTGCCATTATACAAAACAGAACGGAAAAAGCTAGTATTGACACAGTATGGCAATACGATACATCTAGAAAAAAGTGTAATTATCAAGTATAAAGAATAGTACAGAAAAAACATATTAATTATATTTCGTTAAGCAAGTACAAAAATGATAAAGAAAAACATAAAATTAATACATGAAAGAAAAATAATAAAAAGAAAAACATTCAATTCATAAAAGAATGATAAAGAAAATCTTATTCTGAGGGGCATAATATCCCATCACTTTCTCATCAGATCTCTCCATCAGCAGCCGTGGCCGAGCGGTTAAGGCGTCTGACTAGAAATCAGATTCCCTCTGGGAGCGTAGGTTCGAATCCTACCGGCTGCGACTTTTTTTTAAATTTTTTACACGGTTTTCTTTTTTTTTCTAAATTCTGTGTAATATAATTCAAAATAGAACGCCGCTACAATCTAGAAATAAACATATGGATTATGCATTATGTTATAATTCGTTCAAAATGTGCCGATGTTAAAGACCTGGGGCCTGATTCCGTGGTTTAATTATCACATTATTATTACACGTATTTATCACGGGTAGTTTAATATTACTTACTGCTTAGTTTATTGCAATTTTTAGAATTATCACTTTTAACTGACATTTTGGGCTTTTGGCGTAGGTACTTTAAAAACATCGCAATTTCGATAAATCTGTTAATTTATCGGCATTATTATGCGACAAATAATGTTTAAAATCAATACTTACGACAATATTAATTATTATTTTGTTAAAACTACGCAAAAATCGATATTTTTAAAGAATGTCATTCATGACAGCTGTCGGCAAAAAGCCTGAAGATCGAGCCCCTGGCCCCACCTCCAATACTAAAGCAGTGTTCGAATAATATATATCACTGATTATACGCGACATATATCGTAATAAGTATTGCCTATATAACATTAACGATATTTTAGAATTTAGTTGGTGTCTTTGTTTTTATATATTAATCCCACGTTTCTCCATGTTTAACTTTACTAGGATTCATCGGGCACCGTCAAGTCACTTGTATGATTGGAACTGATTTTCAATATACATTATCCTTGCCATGGTGGAAATCTCTGACCATTGATGACAACTGCTGGTTAGTACCTACCTAAAGTCATTAACAGAAAATATCAGTTAAACCGGGGTAGAATTTTTTAGATTTTTTCAGTCATTTTAAAATCTGTTCTCCAGTCCTAAATTCGAAGGAAAAAAAACAATAATAATATTTCAAATCAACACAATCTTTTCTTTGCCAATATCCGTCCAATAAGCATAATGTCAATGACAAATAAGATTTAAATAGTAACTGCAATATCATGCAATGTGCAGTGTTTTCTAATACTGTGTCCTGTGCGTTTAAAGTCATATCTTCTCAAGCTAAAACTATGATATGCCAGGTAAGTATGTATCTGTTTGTACATAATAATATATGCCCTTGGAAGTAATAATTGTACAGCGCCCTTGAGGTGCTTTTTTACAAAAACGGCGCTATACAAATCATCCAATTATTATTAATAACTTTGTGAGCAATCCATTAACTGCTAATTCAGTAACAGCAGCGCTAAAAAGACACTTTTCATCGTTACATAAAAACTTTGTTTATAACTTGTAATTCAATTCCCTTTAGTAAATAAATACCACTTTTTGAAATCTTTTTATATTTATTAATTTAAAAGAAATACATCATTATTTCACTTTCTTAACTTAACAACATACATATTGTATTAATTAACTACATACATACATATTATTCTTAACATATTTTAATACTTATATTATACATTACATTATATTATTTATATACCTTACATATTATTTCTATATTACATTGTTATTTTGCTCTCTTATTTTGAGATTAAACAGGTTTTTTTAAATGTTCTTACTCGATTCCCCGTTTTCAGGCTATCGGGAAGGAGATTGTATATACGAGGGAGAGGATGAGGCCCCAAGTTGGCCGCGAGTATATATGTACACCCTCATCCTTTTACCACTTTCAGTCTTTACTGTATTCGTGTACAATTTATTATGTTGTCTTGTTTAGTGTTCGTGTACTTGTGATGTTTTTTTTTATAAATGCTGTGTTCGTGTGTATAAGTCCATTTTGTATTTTGTAGATTAATTGACATATATTATATTCGTATAGTTTTCTGATTTTCAGCAAGTTCATTTCTTGTCATAGCTTTTTGTGGGGGTGTCTGGGTTATAATTGAAAAGTTTTTTTCAAACTTTATTCTGTATTATTTGTAATTAGTTCAAGTATGTAATGTGTGTGTTTACCCATATTTCTATTAGGTATAATATCGCATATAGGTACATGGTGTCCGGAAACTAGTGGTACAAGCGGGAAACTGGTGAATCTACACCACATTTAAAGTCGATTTTGTGGTATAACTTTTTTTGATTCGGAATTACGTTTTTTAGTAAATCGAGGGCAAATTTGAAATGTTTAATCTCAAAATTGAAAAAAAAGTCAGCTAGTGGCGTGCATTGATCTATAACCAAAGGTAGGCCGTGTGTAGATTTCAAGTTCAGATATGAATTGTGCATTGAATACATATGAAAATGGTCAGGCTAAGTATATTATTAAAAGTGTAAATGTGTCATATAGAAACAATTTATGAATGTAGAACTTTTGTGGCGTTAAAAATATTTCAAAAATTATATTTTGAAATATGATATTCTGAATTATATAACATAGAACAATGCACGACAAAGCATATGCTTTTTAATATATTAAAAATATTATATTAAAAAGCACTTGCAAATGTAAAGTAGATTTATTGACTATTGCGGTTGACACCGGTTTAACAAGTGACTCCCAGAGGTTATGTCTCATAGACAAAACTATAGAAGTGATCCATAGTGTATATTAATACATTTTACCAACAGAATATTTATGTAATATCATCATATTTTCGACCCTTGAAAAGGCGACAAGGCGTCGAATCCTTTACTCCTAGGTCCATCGATATAAGAACTTCCGGAGGCCTATTCTGGTTCTTTGTAATGAAATTTCCTTGTCCTTTTCCTTAGGCTTAAAGACGTCTCGCTTAACTGCGGAATTCCGTAGAGACATAGTAAAAAAATCCTGAACAGATTGTTATAAGATTATTTGAAAACACAAATTGATGAAATATCTTCAAGTGACACGAGGTTTTGAACCAATTAACTAACTAACTAACTAACCATCACGCCTTTTCGCCGCAGGGGTAGGCAGAGAGAACGGACCGCCAAACAACTCGATCGTGGCATACACTTCTGGCTTCATTCACTTTTATACAACGTCTCATACATTCTCTTCTGTTATTCCGACTTCTGACATGGCCCGACACAAGTATTTGATTCACTTGATCGTGTCATGTCTTCCTCGGACGTCCCCGGCTTCTTCTTCCATTCACATTCGCTTCATATATTCTCCTTACACTCCTCTCTTCGTTCATTCGCTCTACATGCCCAAACCATCTAAGCGTCCCTTTCTTAATCTTGCTCACTACGCTTACATCAGCCTTGCATTCTTTACAAATCTCAACATTTTTCACACGATCATACATGGTTTTACTACTCATTCACCTCAGAGATTTCATTTCTACAGCATTCAGTCTACTTTCATCCTTCCTCTGCCAGTTTCATGCCTCACTGCCATACACCAGGGTTGGTATCAGCACTCCATTGTGGACTGCTAAAACCAAAACTTTTTAAAACAACTACATTATATTATAATGCATTTTCAACAATTTTTTATTTATTTTTAAATATCATAAACACGCCTTTTAACAAAGAATTATATATTTTGAAGAGGTACCTACCTCACAAGATAGTAATGACAAATAACCTTTTGAAAGTGACATTTGCCGCCGTGGTATATCCATGCCGCCGCCTGCCGTTGTGTATTGTTTTTACTTGTTTTAGTATTAACTTATAATTAACACTTTTTATTACATTGTTAACTTATAATTAACATTGTTCGTTAGAATGTTAACTTATAATTTTCATTGTTACCTTATAATTAACATTATTAACTTATAATTAACTCTATAAACTTATAAGTAATATTGTTGACCTATAATTAACATTTTTCATTACTTTGTTAAGTTAAAATTTTCATTATTACCTCAACAATTAGCATTGTTAACTTATAGTGAATATTGTTAACTTATAATTCACATTGTTGACTTATAATCAATATTGTTAACTTATAATTAACATTGTTAACTTATTATAAAAAAATTGTTAACATATTATTGACATTGTTACATTAGTAACTTACTTATCATTGAGTTTTTTTCTTGTTAAAACTACGCAATTATTGATATTTCGGAATTAATAATAATAATAATAATAATAATAATAATAATAATAATGATAATGGTAATAATAATAATAATAATAATAATAATAATAATAATAATAATAATAATAATAATAATAATAATAATAATAATAATAATAATAATAATAATAATAATAATAATAATAATAATAATAATAATAATAATATTAATAATAATAATAATAATTAAATGATTTGTGTAGCGCCGCTTTTGTGAAAAATCACCTCTATGGCGCAAGAAAGTTAAACAAGAAGTCTTTGAGCCTAAGGAAAAGGATAAGGAATTTTCCTTAAAAAGAACCAGAATAGGCCTCCCGGTCGATGAATATCCGAGAAGGAAGGGCAACACGGAATAATATCCCAAAAATCAATCAGGGTAATATAGGACTTAAATGATTTTATTTTTAGCAATATGTTTGTTTTATAGCCTGTCCTGTAAACAATAAAAAGTAAAATATGTATGTATTAGTTATAATACATGCATAATAGGTTTCCAACCCAATAAAAAATCCTCGTGCCTGTCAAAATAACATGTTGCAGTGGCGTCAAGAACGGTTGAGCCGATTGGGCAATTGCTGGGTAACCCCCTGACGTCGAAAAAACTCATAGAATTATTTTGCTATGTAAAATTATTTCACTATATAGGCCAACCGCCTGACGTCCAGGAAACCATTTTGGACTGAAGGTGAAATACTGCTTCCATCACGATACTCCGCTGAAGAGTCGTGGCGAACTCAGTGGCAGAACTCGGACGTGAAAAACAAGCACCTCGTTGTAGACTCTACTATTAAATCGCCAGGGTTCTCTCTCCCTCGGAAGACGTGAACCTCATTGAACCCCATCACAGCCATTGTGCCTATATAATGCATAAAAGGGGTCTAAAGGATTCAGAACTTTGTGAATGTGGACATATTCAACCAACAGAGCACATCCTAGAAGAATGTCCCCTTCATCAGTTGAACCAAGTGACTCCCGATGCCGTCGACTGGCTGAATAACCTCAGCATCCCACTATGACCTCGACCAACTCTCCTCCACCATACGTAGAAGTATGCAATGAAGAAGAAGACTATGCAAAGAGTGCTAGAATACTCCATGCACACTATTGCTCTGACACAAACATATTTATATACTTTTTTTTTTAATAGCGATTATTTAAATAAGAATGTGAAAATACAAAATATGTTCAAAATATAAAAATGTTCACAGAATACCAGCTTAAAGTTGAAGATAGAATACAAATTATAATATTTTGTAAACTATTTAATCTTTTCGTCTTTTTTTCTAGTCCTCCTCACTAGGGGGTCCTGTGCTGGGGCGGACTAGAGTAATTTACTTTAATGTCATCTAATTAGGTGCGTCTTCTATGTCATTTCGATGCTATTCTTAAGAGGAAACCCGGTCGCTGAGAAATTTCAACAATAGGTATTTTAAAAAACTGTTTCTATTGCACTCTGCGTTGCGGTCAGCCGTCGCACTATGGATGTGTGAGTGTGCGTAGCAAGTGTGTGTGTATCTCGCGCGGACCGTTTAGGCAAAACCACCAGCCGAATGAAATATTATTATTCCTGGCGGCCGGCCGCAACAGGACTTCCCCTAATCTGCATGTATGCACAGGCAAGACATAGCGTTCCATAGTACGCGTCCTATGAGATGTCTTCAGCGCTTATAGGACACCGGTGAGTACTTATTAAACTATTCATAAACACAACCAACTAAAATAATTTATATTAAATGTCGATGAAAGAACTGTTTACTTACCCAACTATATAGGGTCTGTGTATTTAGAAATTGAGTTATATAAAATCCGCTACTATTACCTAACTCGTACTAAAAATAAAGTGATTCTTTTTCTTACAGATAAATAATGGGTAAAAGAAATGGAAACAAAGGTCGTTTATTTTCGTCTACTAGACGAAAAAAGCCGATTATTATTATCAAACGACAGATTCATGTTGCACCGCGTTCCACCTCTAAGTACGAGAAATATCGCTTTCCTGTTACTCTAACTACTGAATCCTCCTAATTATTTATGTTATGAGAAGCCTGAATTATGTAGCATGCATAACGGGAAGTTGGGATTGAATAGACATAAATCATTACATTTTGACAAAGAGGCTCTATTGATCCCTTTGTGTACGGAACTCTAAAAACATTGTGTCTTACTTATACGCAAAAGGGAAATAAATAATTAGGTATTTATTATTTTATTTGTAGGGTTATGGATGTCATCAATACTGCTGCATGAAACTTGGATACATCTTCAAAAATGCATGAAACTTCCAGGGATGCATTATTTTCTCCAAATATAGAAGAAAACGCAAGTTCCTCATCATTAACAACGCTTGATGATTTGGTGATAGAACCAAACCATATTGATGAAACCCATATTCACGAAGGTCGCACAATTGTTGATATAAAATATTTGTTTCCAGAGATTTCAAATATAAAGCGCGTACACACCAACTGCACATTTTCCGATTTAAAATTTGTGAAGGAACGACGAATTGGTTTTCTAAGCCAATATGTTTTCGAATGCAAAATGTGCAAGAAAATAGAATATCTACATTCCGAAGATCCGAAACTGAAAGTGTCCGTAAATACTGCTGTCGTCGAAGGAGTAGTATTTACAGGAAATGTATATTCACAATGGAATGAAATTTGTGGTGTATTCAATATGCCAAATATGGATCGTTCAACTTACATGAATATAGAACAATCTTTAGCGCTAACAAATGAAGAATGTGCCATAGAAGAAATGATCGCAGCTGGTGAAGAAGAAAAAAGGCTAGTCATTTTAAATGGTGACGTAGACGAGGGTGGGTATCCTTTACTAACGGTGGTTGCAGATGGCTTTTAGGCAAAGAGGTCATATCAAAGTGGATTTAGCTCCTCATCTGCTGCGGGGTGCATTGTTGGACTGCGAACTAAAAAGCTTTTATTTCTGGGAGTGAGAAACTCATATTGCTGCATTTGTGCTAGAGCTACAAAACTAAATATAAAAGCATCTGAGCACAGGTGCTTCAAAAACGGGCGTGACAGTGCTAATGCCATGGAAGCCCACATTATAGCAGAAGGGTTCTCGAGAGGCTTGGAAATGCGTGGAATGAAATTCAACAAACTAGTTGGTGATGGAGACCCCAGCATCATGAAAAAAATAATGCAACAAATGCCATATGGGTCCAACCACATAGTACAAAAAATAGAGTGCAAAATTTCATCGCATCGCAATTGGTGGTTTAATTTAGTGGTTTAATTTAATTGGTTTAATTTAGTGGTTTAATTTAGTTGCAAAAATTGCATCGCAATTTTTGCAACTAAATTAAACCACTTGGAAAAAAAACCAATAACGCTAAAGGCTTTGTACCAGTTCACATAAGGAAAAAGGTTTATGCAAACGTTTTACGCATGAGAAAAGCTATAGTTGGAGCAGTAAATTACAGAAAAGAGCAAGAAAACACGGCACAAAATGATAAAGTAAAAAATCTGTAAATTTACATAAAAAATGCCGCAAACCATGTGTTTGGTGATCATAAGAAATGTTCGTCATACTATTGCAAGTCGGAAAAGTATACTAATGATCGAAATTTAGTAATCGATCTTCAAGATTGTGGAATATGGGATGATATCTAACAATTGTTGTTGTCTCTAATAGAAAATGCAGAAAGTCTTATTATTGATGTGACAAATAACACTGTGGAGCAATTCAACAACATTATCGCCAAATTTATAGGCGGAAGAAAAGTTAATTTTGCTAGAAGAGGATCATACCAAGCAAGATGTTTTGGAGCAGTAACTTCATGGAATAGTGAAATAGCAACCCATTCACGAATACAGAAAAAAATCCAAGTCCACAGTCCTGGCAAATATACGAAGCACTTTATAGAAAGAAAACGACGTTCGAAGGAGAAAACACAAAGGTGTCGAAAAAGAAAACTAAAGTATAAAGAAAACACGACAGAAAAGAGAAAAAGTTACAGGGCCCAATAAAAATTATTCGTCAATCGGAATTAGAACCAGATATGCCACCTGAATTGTTTGAAACGAAAAAAGAAGAATTTCTGAAAGAGTCCGGATGGCTTTATCGGTAAGGATTCTATAATTGAAGTTAAATGACCTTATAGTATAGCAAATATGTCACCAAAAGAGGGAATTGAACAAAAGAAAATTGATTACTGTAAAGTTGAAGACAATGCTTTAACATTAAAACGGAATCACAATTACTTCTACCAAGTTCAAGGCCAGTTACATATTACTCGTCGTAATTACTGTTATTTTGTTTTGTGGAGTCCTAAAGGTTTGCTGTATGAAAAAATTGAGAGGGACGATTCGATCTGACAAAAAATCGAACCACTGTCAGAAAACTTCTACCACCAATGCCTTTTACTAGAAATAATTAACGGTCGCATACCAAGAAATTTACCGGCGAGAGAGAGGTCTAAACCATAAATTGTTTTAATTTTATTGTCTAGATGTAGAACAGTTCAAATTTTGTACAATAAAACGTTTACAAACAAAAAAATATTATTTACCATAACGGTACAATATATTTTAATGATTAAATTACAGCTTCAAAATTAATTTTTAAAATTGCTGGTAATCACTGAAGGATAGTAAGCGACTAAAAAAGTACAGTCACCTCTAGGACGCCTTGCCGGTCAATATTCATCCTAGACTTGCAGAATGTACCACATTAAATATAAATGGATACATTTATCCAAGATATTATCTAGGCAGCATTTAGATCGAGATGAATCTTGCAATCACACATAAAGAAAATAAAAAAAGGGTTAAGAAAATGAAGATAATGTTGGCAGTTCTTAGTCGAAGTATGATACAGTTAAATATGACCGAAGGGGTGGGGTCCCATTAGCTTAGTTGTAGAGTATCACCCGTCAAGGCCAAGATCCTGGGTTCAATTCCTAGATGTGACCGTATCTTTTTTGTTTCAAAATTTTCAATTGAGAGTCGCTAAAATTGAGGTGTCGGTTTGTCCGTAACAGGTGTTTCTTTTTCAAAGACTATTTGACGTAAACAAATTAAATTTGGCACTATTGTAAATAACTAAGCTCGGTAAGTATTGGCACACTCGAGATAAGTCACTAAACAGAAAAATATATATATATATATATATATATATATCGATAACTCGGGAAAGACAACACTAAGGTATCGATATAATTTTCAACAACGCCACATCACTTCGCTGACTGTATACGTATTTATCAAAACCCTCGCCCCCCCGGATACTGAGCGAAAGGGACAACTGCGCGTCGGGCTGATAATACCTAAATAAAATCTTCAAAATCGAGGTTTTGTATTCCCCATTTTTCTTCTCCAAAACTGGACCGATTTTTAAAATTTTTTTTGCTAAATGTATTAGAAGAGAATATTCTATGTCGGTACGTTTTGCTTTTTTAAAAAAATACATTGCTTAGTTTGTATACTGAGCGTCTATTGATGGCGTTCAAACCAGGCAATTTTAACGATTTTTGAATGGTTATAACTCCTATAAGAAGTAACTTATCAAAAAAATCAAAACGTACCGACACGCTAGTTGTCGATATCTATATTATGTTAAAAAATATTTGCCCTAGTGTCAAAATCCAGAGAGATAAATGGGGAATACGTTTGTATGGAAAAAACGCCGCCGGGTTTCCTCTTAATAGACGATAGAGAGGTTTGGAATATGTCGAAAAGGTGTGTATATGTATTGGCAGTTCGGTGAAGACGCGCTAGTGGTAAATTATAGGAGAGGGCGGTCTATGAAAAGTTATTCAGTAAATTAAAAAGTATAAGAATATCATTAATTGTTTTCGGAGTAGAAAGTATGTATCTGTATATAAAAGTGCTATGGGCGATTAAATAATAAATAAAAATAAACTTAAAGTGAACATATCTAAGAAACCTCTTTTGTACTTTCTCCAAACGGTGTAAATTGCAAAGACCATTCGGGAGATACATACTCCAGCTGCGATCTCACGATGGAGCATTAAAGGAGTTTTATTGACTAAATATTATGAAAAGTCATCGTGTTATGTACTATATAAACTAGATTTTGCATGGTCTTATTGATAAATGTTTTATAATTAATACAATATCTCAAGAACCACTTTAAGACCCAGCAATAACCTCCGAGCAGAAACTGAACATTGTTTGAAAAGGTTAACACGGAAGAGAGGGAGCGCGCTAATAAAAATTTCGCTTAGGGGTAAGCGATCGTATTAAAAATATTTAATAAAATACGACATATTTGGAATAGAGCAAAAATCTCACGACTACTGACTTAAGTACCATTTAAAGAAATGCTTTGATTTTTTTCAGAACATGTTAAACAACAGAACCACACGTGCAATTTATATTTTTCGGACCATACTTTGCGATTTTTTTCTATGAAGGGACTACACATGTAAATATAGATTATCTTAAAAACAACATATTTATTTTAAGGCAATAAAAACTTAAAGTTTTCAGGGGAAATTTGTCATATGTACACAGAAATTCCGGATTCGGAGGCGTAAGTATATTTGTTATTTAACTGGAGATATTAGAATAGAAATAAACCAAATTATTGAAACAAATATTAGTAAGTTACATTTTTTTCAATTGTAGTGGAGTATTCAATGCATTTTCAATTTAAACGTTACTGCCCTTAAAAGAACACGGATGTGCCCAAAGCAATATTTATTAATTTACCATTTTGCAAGTTTGCGAAATTGATAAAAGATTATTTACAAAATCACAAAAAAACGTTAAAAAATAAATAACGTCGATAAGAACATTAACGTAACGTTACCTGTTCACATATTGTTAATGCACCAGGTTGTATTTAAGCATGAGAATAACAAAGTTCTCGCGGACACAGTCCCTGCACACCTAGCAGATCGTGACGGAGGATAATATAGGTAGATAGGGGATAGATACTAGGCAAGGAAATGATTGACAGGGTGATAAGTTAAAAGTAACTAAAGTGTTTAAGAGATGAAATCTCAAATACACGCCATGAGAACTGACAAGTTGTAAAGTGATTTAAAAAAAATCCAAAGGCTTAAATATTATCAAAAGGACCAATTAAATAAGGTATTTTTATTCTTGCAATGAATTTATTAGAAAAAAATACGTTATTATATATAATAATAGTGTGTTAGAAATATTCCAATTATCGGTTCTTTTCATGGAAGTTTTAAACAAATCTCCAAACATCTACATATATTATTTAAATCCATGCAAACAACATTAACATTTCCCTAACAATCAGTCGAACAATCGATTCTCACATTAATTATATCTATGTGTGATTCTATATTTATGCACAATTGATTTCCTCAAAAATAATGTTTTCTGGAAGTTATGAAAATATACACTTGAAGGCTATATTATTATATACGAGTAAATATGACTGTAGACTGAAAGTGTTTTTTTCGAATGAATGCAAGTTCAACTGAATAATATAAAGGCGATAAAATCTCGGAATGAACCTGATTCAAAACGAATTTATTAAATTTGGATACTATTTAATTTTGGTATTGCAGATATATTTTTTTGGAGTCAAAGGGATATACGAAATATTGTTTTTGGTCTAAACAGAATAACACATCACATAATTATTACAGCAATTTTTTTTTTCATATGAATACCCCACAAGAGTCCCAACTGCTCCCAACCGTCTGGAGCCAGTGAGACTCTGTCATCCCCAATTGGGGATATTGTGTGGCTTAAGGTATTGAAGAGGGGATTGAGAAGGGGAAGAGGAAGGTGGGGAAATACCTGGCTATTCAGATCTGGTCACCAAACACGGCTAAAAGCCATTTCAAGCAACGTTTCAATTCTGAATGGTGGTCTTTCACCAGGGCGATAATGAGAATATCTTCCACTCTGGAACGTGCGCAAATATACTATATATTATTTTAAATGAATTAATTGTGGAACAGCACAAATTAATTCAATAAAATTTACTTGCCCACGCCGGGATTTGAACTCGCGACCTTCGTATTCGTAGTCGAGAGCCTTACCCCTCGACCAAGGAGGCCGTCTTGAAGTACAAAATAAAGTACATTTTCAATATGGTCATGGTGGTGATTAAAGTTATAGATGAGGACGCAATTCATTACAATATTCTTTGTGCAGCGATAAGATTGCAAATAATTACAAAAAACAAAAATGAACAATGTTGTGACCGTAATAATATGTGGGCCTTTGCATTAATGTTGCTTGGTAATTTATGTGCTCGCACTTGTCTGAGTTATGCATCACAAGCCTCCCGGAGGCAAGACGGAGGTTATGCGATTCGTCACTCAATTTTAATTAATGTAAATTGGTTTAAAAATTATTTTAAAATGAATATTTTTTCCCAATATCAAAATTAAATTCTTTTATAACCGTAGATACACCCCAAAGGCTCGTTAATTTACCCCAAAGGATTTAAAACATTTTTCAGGGAAATTATAAACAATATTTAAAAACTAACCATCTTCGCCACAGGGGTATCCAGGGAGGATGGATCGCCAAACAACTCGGTCTTGTCACACACTCCTCGCTTAATTCACATTCATATATCGTATCATGCATACATACCCTCATGTCATCAGAATAACATTACGGAGTCGGGCTATGTCAATACTGACATGACCTAGTCATCCCAATCTTCCCCTAGTCTATCACTAGCATAATACAAAGTTTGTCTGCAATATGAAGTATCAATAGATTAGCCTATATCAATAACTGTATTTTATGTATGTTGATTTAAATTACCACGCATTTATATTATTAATTTAATAATATTTTGTATTCATACTTTATATTTTTAAGTGTTTATACTTGAAATTTATTTATAGTTTAAACATACTCTTTTATACTTTCAATTTTTTGCAGGTACTGTATACATTTTTATAGTTTTAAATAGGTCCTGTATACATTTTTATAGTTTTTAATTCTCACTGTATACATTTTTATAGTTTTTAATTCTCACTGTATACATTTTTATAGGTTTAAATAGGTCCTGTATACATTTTTATAGTTTTTAATTCTCACTGTATACATTTTTATAGTTTTAAATAGGTCCTGTATACATTTTTATAGTTTTTAATTCTCACTGTATACATTTTTATAGTTTTTAAATCTCACTGTATACATTTTTATAGGTTTAAATAGGTCCTGTATACATTTTTATAGTTTTTAATTCTCAGTGTATACATTTTTATAGTTTTAAATAGGTCCTGTATACATTTTTATAGTTTTTAATTCTCACTGTATACATTTTTATAGTTTTTAATTGTTTCTTTATATTTGTTTTGCTTTGAAGAGTTTTATTCCCAATGTATATTTGTTACTTAAATTTGTTTACTTGTTTCCAGTTTTGACACATTAGTGTTATTCACTAGCGTTCTAACAATTAACTTAATTATACAAGGGACAGAAATTTTTAGATATAATATCTAATTAATTTTTGTATCTGTACATATAAATACTTGTAAATAATTAGATATAAAATCTAATTATTTCTGTACTTGTATAATTTAAGTTAGTTTTAAGAACGCTAGTGATTGAGACGGATATGTCGAATCCGGTAGCAGTAAATAAAATTAAGTAACAAATATACATTGTAAATAAAATTCTTTAAAACAAAATGTATAAAAAATGTTACATAGTTAATGACAAAGAAATACAAAAAATCTTTATATTTGTTTATAATTTTTTTTTTTTTTTTTGCTATTGTTGTTTTATTTACACTTTTCATACCTTTATGTTAATGGCACATATTGTGCCGTATATAAATAAATAAACATAGCTAATTCATTTTAACATTTATATATGAATAATTAAATAAACATAGCTAACTGATTAATGTAATATAATATATTGGTAATGTAATCACTGAACATTATCTACAGCACCTGAT
>JAHDVE020009827.1:0-73704 GCA_022606495.2 Halesus radiatus | reverse complement strand
AATCACTTCAATTGTGGAAATATTATTTAACACGTGTGTAATGTTTGGTAGGTGCCTTTGGGACTGAAGGGGACCGTGATAGCGATTAGTCAGATGCAGCCGCGGGCTGACACAGTCAAGCTATCCGACAAGCTCAACTCGGAACCCGTCTACCAAATACTATTTGACAAACCCTTCCTGGGAGGCATCAACACCGATGGCATAAATGAGAATAGAATATTCAAGTATGTATCTTTTTTAATTGTGTACTCTAAAAGTAGGTGATCAATATGCTATCTATATATATGGATTGGTTTCAAAATAACACAAGCATGATCTGTGTGTGGTGGCATGTTTTCTTGATATTCTGCCGTATAAATTAACTATAAAAATTACAAACGTGGCACATGCAATTGGTCGAGAAGGCTTTGAGCTTACCATTGAACATATCACTGAATTGACTGCTGATGGAGTTCTCAACGAGGCAGAAATACTCTCAACTGTTTTAGAGAAGCACACCAGCCGTGTATTCAATGCTTGAAGGCCTGCAACTGGCTAATAAAGTTGGAATTCATTTTATAACAAATGATCACAATGTAATAATAATAATAATTGGATGATTTGTATAGCGCTGTTTTTGTGAAAAATCACCTCAAGGGCGCTGTGTAGAATGAGTTCTACAATTTCAACACGATCTGACAGCTCGCATGTCTCGTTACCAAGAGTCAACAAGGAGTATACAAGGAACTCACAAAAAAACAGTCACAGTTTAGATGTAATAATCAATAATGAATTTTATTTCTGAATTGATTTTTATTCAAGGAAACCTATCCACCATTATCTTTATTTTAGTATACTTTTTTTACACAGTATTGCCTCGAACATTTCCACCCTAAATAAAACTTAGACAGTAGATGGGAATCCCGTATTGCTTTACTGGGATTTCGATGGGAGGTATTCTGAGGAACTAGCGTAGTAATTAATGACTTGTTTGGTGACCTATTGCTTTTCTGTTTCTCCT
The DNA here is from genome assembly GCA_022606495.2 of Halesus radiatus. Lineage (NCBI taxonomy): Eukaryota > Metazoa > Arthropoda > Insecta > Trichoptera > Limnephilidae > Halesus > Halesus radiatus. The sequence goes on along the minus strand of JAHDVE020009827.1, from coordinate 72,704 downwards.
TCCTGCAATATTGTAACTCCTCTTTCAATTTAACTTCCGGTAGTAGTTGGTAAACTAGTTACTATTCTCGTTAAAATATACAGTGAAACCCGTATTTTACGTCCCCGGATTTAACATTTCCCCCTCCAATTACGTGTTATTATTTCAGTCCCCATGTATTTTAGTACATTTATTACCCGATTTTTACATTTTTTTCCCGCAATTTACGTCGAAAATATTCAAAATGTGTGATTTACACGCGCTTGACAATGAGTCGGCACAGAAGACACATGTTTATCTGTCGTGCCGTGATTGGTCGGCCGTACGGCGCGAAACGCCGTGATTGGCCGCCCACTTTCAATTTTAGCTATCTGTGCCGTGATTGGAGGCGCACATGACAATGCGCCATCGCAGTTGTCACATTTGTGGCGAAACGAAACTTTTAAATGTATATATACATACAATTGAAAAAGAATTTGAGAAAAAAAAAATTAAACAAACCTACATGATTTTTTTAATAATATATGAAATATTTTTTCAAACAAAAAAATTCAACAAATATGATTTTTTAATAAAAAAAAATTAAATGTTTTTTTTCAATACTCAACTAATCTACCTACATGATTTTTTTTTTATAAAAATAAAATATGTATTGTTTTTTCAACCAAAAAAATTAACAAAGATAATTTTTTTTTAAAAAGTTGTTTTTTTCATTTCCCCTGATTTACATTTTCCCTCCATTTAAGTTTTTTTTTTCAGTCCCTTGAAAAACGTAAAATAGGGGTTTTACTCTATATGTATTTTTTATAAATTATTAATTTGTGATAACAATGTGCATTTATTTTTCAGAATGCAAGGATTCAATTTACTGAATATCACACAGGGCCGCATATTATACAATAATGACAAGGTAGGTTAATCTTCTAATAAAGCACTATTTCAAATCCGTGAAATGATTTTGATTGATCGCAGTTTATAATTCTGATTTGATTTGCAGGTCCAAGTTAATTTGAAGCCCTCCCCTTCCAACACTACCCCGGACAGCTTTAAAATACTGAGAACGAATGATGGACATAATTCTGCATTTGCCAACTACACAAGGTAAGGCATAATTAGTTTTTTCTTTGGAAATGTTTTCCACTGTATGTTTCAGTTTATCTAATACTTGATCACTCCAATTCTATAACTACTTATCTCTCATCTTGACAGTCATCACTTAATTCATATTTCCTCAGTCCAACCAAGAATCAGATGATGACCAATGATGCGGGCACTTCGTACACCCAGCAGAGAGCTCCGACCCTACACTACCCCACTCCAAAGGTAAGTTAAAATTACTTTTTCGTGGCTTGTATATGTATACGTAAATGTATACGTAAATGTATCAAACTTACACTAACATTGAAATTACTAACACGAATTTTGTTTTGTCATGGTGTCAATTTTTTGCAGGACTTGTTGATTTGTGTTCTGTTGTAGGTCAAACATCGAATTGGCTTTAATTAAGTATTGATTGAAAAATCACAGTCGTCACCGAAAGAATCATTGCAAAGTAACATTAAAATGAGTTAAAATCATGGTTTACACTCCCCTTAATTTATGTAACCAATCTCATGTACATATTCTGTATTATTGGCTGTTATCTAAATATTTGTAGCTTTAGTTTAGCATCCATCCGTATCATAATGTCCAGGTGAAGTGACCGATAGAAAAATCCTTAGATAATCTAATCTCGAGTATTATAACATGCTAATGACAGTTATTGCTTGGAGGCCCATTAGATAAGAAGACGATAGCATTGACGGTAAATTGTTAAAAATTGTCCTTTTTTAAAAATAATTAAATCCAAAGAAAATGTTTTCCGCATCATTAATGCTATTGTTCAAGGATGTAAACATAATTTGTTGTGGCAGTCTACTAATTCAGAGAACATGAAATGAACTGAAACTGAAGTGTTCTGAAGTAAGAAGCATAACTTTTTACTGGTGTCAACTAATTTTGAAGATTACTAATATTATAACATGTTGGGTAAGTGTTTATCTAGCTATCTGTGACTTGATTAATGTTTATTGGATTATCGTACAGATAAGGACAATCGGACGAACAGCTATTATCTGTTCATTATAATACCTGCCCTAACAGTGAGGAATTTAAATCTATCAACGTGAGAAATATTAACATGTAAACAATATTTTTGCACTAACGCCGTTTAAAATATTTCAGATGCAAACAACTGTAGACGATTCATATACACAGCTTCTTAAATCTTTACTTAGGATCAGTGATACAAAGAACACTGTAGTCCAAGTAAGTTTGATGTCCCTGAGATAGTAAATTTTCAGTTCTTTATAATTTAATACTTAGCCCGCTCCTTCACGGGCCAGTGAGGATCAACATAAGCCGGATGCAGTAAGTACCCGTGATACCGAGAGCACTTCGTTCCATATATTTCTATTGGCGCCCGTACACTGGTCGGTGCTGCGCGTACTTCCATTGCCCGCATTCTTGCTGCACACGGGTGATGTTGACTTCATACTCTCAACAGACTCTCGAGGGAGCAGGCTAAGATTGTAGTGAAAAATTAGGTGAATTAATTAAAATTTGTGTGATTGTGGTATGATTATACCAGTACAAAAAAATATTTTCAGAATAAATTTTAACATTTTCAATAATGTTGTCTTTTCACGTCTTTCACATTTATCCTGAATTGTTTCACCCACTTCAACACAGCTTGTTTCTTCATAGCAGATGTCTTATAAATACATAATATACAATATTTTATAAATTCCAGTTCGTCCTTTCCAAGTTTTATGAGAAACTTCTCAAAGCTCTGTCAAGCAATTTGGCTTTATTTTACGGCTACATATATTTTTATGTTGTATTTTGTAATAATAATATAATGCATGCCTTATAACAATATGTCAGTTTGTATTCGGCAGTGGTGTGCATTTGCTCTATGACCAAAGGTAGGGGGTGTGTAGTTTTTGAAGTCGGGGTATGAATTGTGCGTTGAATATTTTAAATCTTCCATTGATTGTTGTGGTCAACTGAATAAATGAGCGTACAAGTTCCTTACAAAATTCGTGGAAAAAATACGTTTTGATCAGATGTTTGTCGTATTTTAAAAATATCTTTTAATTTCTTTATATGGTAAGTTTTTCATAGGGTAGGCACAGCTTTTCAGCCTTTATAGAATGCACGCCACTTGTAAACAGTATAACCCAAGGAATTTATTAAATTGGATAGCTTCTGGGATATTGTGCAATTATACTTCATTGTTACTTGGTATGTATAAAGAAAAAGCTGACTTTGTGTCAGCACTTTTATTGACTGATTGTATTATATATATAATAACATATAGTATTGTTCTAAGCGTCAGATTTTTCAGATCAGGGTAACCAGAGAAAAATCGACTTACGTGCCCTATCCATTCGAAACACCCCACGATTCGTTTTCGCTCAAAAATGACCGTGTCATGCCTATTCAGGGGAAAATCGACCTTCCGCTTCTATAATTTCAAAGAACGCAAGGCTCAGAATCCGACAAATTCGATTGTTCACCCTAAACATGGAAAAGCTTCGTACACCAAAAACGTCCCTAACCATATCGACGTTCGAAGAAAGTAAGGCTCAAAGTGGGTCAACATCGATTTCAAGACCACCGAAAATGCAGACATTCATGTCTGACTCTTGACTGTTCTTAAATTCTCGTTAAATTTTAGCTATCGCCCATTGAAAAACTGAAATCCGTAAAATACGGGCAGGGGGGCCAAAAAATAAATGGACAGTATTTACTAAAACAGATGTAGGTAGGTTTATAATTGGTCAGATATCCCATATTGCCTGAAAAAAGTCCCAGGATAATCCATCAAACTTTTGACATTTCCAAAATCAGGTAAAATGACATATTTTTGATTAAAAAGAATTTTTTTTTTTTTTTACTTGCAATCCTAGCGGTTAGAACTAGAAGTGAAGTAAAATCCGTAAGAAAATTTTTAAAAACCAATTGAATTTGGCGCTAATTCAAAGACACAAAAAAACAAATTTTACCACCTTTCTATTGTTCAGTTTCCTCAAGAGTGTTCCAAGCCAGCCTCGTTGAAATTACACTCAGCTTCAAGAAAAACGCAAAGTAAAAATATTAATTAATTTTTTTAATTTTAGATCATCATTTTTTCATATTTTTCCATTATTTATTTTTTTTCTGAAAATAAACAATGTCCGTCGCCATGAACGTTCGGGTGGCAAAATTATATTTTTATAATTAATATTTGCTGTTTTTTTTTCCTTTTTTTCATACATTTATTGAAAAACGAGCATCGATGTTTACGAATTCAAATAGTGCGCAAACTACAGATATCATTAAAAAAAAATTCAAAAAAGGCAACTTTCATTTTTTATCAATTTAAACTGGTCATGAAGTATTGAAGGAGACTCTTTTTGTAAGCCCCAAGCGCCAAGATGTTGTCAGTATGGTCTTGCCATTGTAGGAAGAAAAAATTGCTGCTATTCGAATAATAATATTAATTGTCGGGTAGGTACCAACTTACAAAAACACCACCAGTAGTTATTGCCTATGACGGAATGTAAACGGTGACTCATATATAAGGAAGTTTGTTTTGAAAATTGGTGATATGAAATAACTTTTTCTTTAAATATTTAATTTATTCGCACAATTCAATGAGCGTGTGTTTCTGTTTCGAGAATGACAAAATAAGTTTATTTTTTCTTTTTAATGGGCGACAACTTGAACGAAAGGAGTAATATATTATTCGTAAATAATTAATTTTAAAATACATAGGTTCTATTTTCAACCGCAAGATTTGTACCCGCTGGGTGGCGCTACTCAAGTTTCCTTTGAGTTTCTGGAGAACTTATACTCTATGTGTTGCCAATGAAAGAAAAATAATAGGCCATGAGTATATTTGAAAAGTACCTTCAAAAGTACATACAATTGCGGCTGACTAATAAATAAAATAAAAAATAATATGTAAAAAATAATAAATAAAAGTAATAATATGCTGTTACTCTAAGCTCTGGACCGGTTTGAAAATTTTTCGTTAAATTTTAGGCATTGCCTTGGCGAAAAGTGTAATCCGTTGAATTCGCTGACCCGAGCGATTAAATAAATGGACAGTATTTACTAAAACAGATATCGGAAGGTAATTATAGAGTCGCAATAGTAGCTTTACCTGAAAAGAGTGCTACAGTATTCGACCAAACTTTTGACATTTCCAAAATCTGAAGAAAAAAACCTCATTTTTTCCGTCCTGCCGATTTACACGCTTTTTTATGGAATAATTTTCCTTCGACAAAAAGCGATAGTTAGCTCGCAAGTACCTACCCGAAAACGTAGTCCTATTGAAGAATTCGAATTTAAGTATTGGGTAGTTACCCAATGTTTGAGGTACATATCAGGATAGAAAACGTCAATTTTTTCCCTGATTTTTTTATTTATTTAAATAGCGTTATTTTTTAACTTTCACCTCGAACTTAGCAGTTAGCTCCTAGACCCCTTTTTGCGAGATATGGCTCATGATTTTAAGGGAAAACGTTATGCAAAATACATTTATTGAAATAAAATGACTAGGGGTAGGGGTAGGGGTAGGAGGGTGAGTAGAAATATTTTTCCTAATATTCATTTTAAAAATTATTTCTAACACACTCCTTACTTCATCCACATTTAAACACATATACACAACTATTCACAACCAATTGGCAGGACTGCAATAGGCAAAACCTAGTGATAAATTAATAGCGTATAGAAGTATTGAGTTTTATCTATTCTGAAATAATTCATACACATGTAATGGGGGTTCATGGTTACAGTTGCGACTGGATAGTCCCACTCGATCTTCGGAGAAAAGCCAAATAAAAAATGTATGCTTTCATATCAGATGAAGTAATATTTTTGTGTATAATGTAATTTAATTCTGTGATAGTATATTAAATTTATCTGTGTGCTTATGCATTTTATAATTTATTTTGCTTTCAGCACCAGGGTCCCCCCCAGCTGATCAACAACTTCCAGCCCAACTTTAGCCGGCCACAAGGGGACAACAACCCCCCGCCGCCCCAGGGGCCCCAGGCACCCCACTTCCCCCCTGATAACCAAAACTACCTGCAGATGGTGCACCCCAATAACGTCGGACACAATCCCAACTTCATTCCACCAATGACCTCTGTAAGTTAAATAAGTTATTCTATATTATTATTTTAAGAATATATCTCAGAGAAGTAAATAAGAGCAATTGTGAACTGTGTGACACTGGGGGGGGAATGTGACACTGGGGGGGAATGTGACACTGGGGGGAATGTGACACTGGGGGGAATGAAGGGCGTGACACCAGTTGAACGATTGGCGGACACAAATTTGTATTAACAATAATTTAGAATTATGTACGAGTATGTGTCTCTCATATAAGACAGAGTGCCGCGCACATGCACTATTCTATCTCTATCAGGAACGCAGTGAAAAGGTTTATTGTGTACATTTTTGCTTGTCTATCCTTTCTTTGATCTGTGGATATAAAGCATGTTATTTTAAATTTTAATGTACCAATTACATATTTAGCTAGCATATTTATCAGACCTATATGCATTTAAATGAAAAATTTCTTGTTATGAATTGTATTGATAGTACATAGTACATTTTATTTGTTTTATGTCTTTGGTCATAATTTGAAGACACAATTGTTTGCCATTTATTAGTCTCATGTGTCGTTGATTGATAAACTTCGTTATCATGAAGACAATATACTTATACATAATTATTATGGAAGGTAGACTAAATGACACAGAAAAGATCCCTAGATACTTGTTGAAACCTGTTGAATTTTTTGCCAGTAATGTTGAAAGTGTATTGTTTTTGATGTTGTAATAATGAATCACTAGTTTAAATGTTGTATGCACTATCTAAGGGCCGTCTGTTTAACGCATACAATTGTAAAGGTAAGAGTTAAACAGCTTGCTAAAGTTTCCCCAAAATGTATTTTTCTGTCAATTTAACTGCCTGTTTTCGGCGCTTCTAATTTGAGCTCTTACTTTCCGGAAACCGATAGTTACTTGGTGATTTTGACACATTTGACAGATCTGTTGACGGAATTGCTCTCTTCAACGTTACTTATGTGTTATTTCATAAATGATATTATAGAAGATGATGATAGTGATGACGAATTCCTCATACAACAATATGTATTCAACGAAAAGCAAATCATTTCGACCATGCGTAAATAATAATATATTTTGCTTATTTAAGACAATTCTGAATATTTGGCGCAAAGATGTATGTCGTAAGATCTCGTAAAATTTACAACGCTTCAAATTCTATATGACATCAGTTACTGAAAGGTGAATTATATTTTTTCCCTGTAATATCGTATATAATAGGTAGTCATTTATTTTTAAATGTTCACACGAATATTCTTGTAAGAACAAAGCTGTCAGCGCCATTGATATATTCGGCCATACAAGAACATGTTTTAGAAACGACTACGACGCAAACTAAAACCCGCAGCATATTCTGACAGTTGTTTGTATTTCACCTGAGATCAAATTTAACTGTCGGTGTGGCCGCACCAAAAACACTAATAACTATTACTTTAGCAAAAGTAATTGAAACAGCGCGTGGTCCTATTTAACATCTGAGTTTCTTTAATTGATAGTTAAAATTCAAATTAACTCACAATTTAGCTATCTGTTGAAACAGACGGCCCTAACACGAAGGGGCATATTATAACAATTAACATTCTCATTTACTTCATCCGATAATTATTATTGATTATTTGGAACTGCCGGGCATTAGTTATGTGATTCTGGGAGATAATAAAATAATTAATTATCTGTCTTTTACAACTTTTCTTATAATATATACATGTGGTTTATTTACACGTGATTTACAATAATGTGTGCCGTTTTTATGTGCACATAGAAACTGTTTTGACAATGAAGCCATACCCTAAATTGGCATTATGCAACATTTTGGCTATGGTTGAATAATCGAAACTTGTTTGGGGTTATAAAATTATTTATATCAGTAGTAGGGGAGATTTATAAACTAAATTTTTGACCAGTATTAAGAAATAGGTGATGAGCTCGGGGTATATGGCTGCATGTGTCGGGTGCCAGGAGTCGCTGATCTGCAAGCTCCACGTGGCTTAGCTCAGGGTTATGATAAAGGTAGGCATGAGATGTAGGACTTACCAACAGAGGGTGGGCTTTCTATGCTCCGAGGCCTCTAGCCATCTGGACACGGGGGGTTTACATGGGGAACAGAGTGGGTAACACAGTAGATTACACAGTAAAAGAGTCGACCTATGACTGGTGATCCTACTTCTCTCTTGTTAACAAGGGGAGGTTAGGGCTCAGATAAGAGGGGGTTTCGACTTGCATGCAAACATAGTGTAGGGGGGGTGAGCGTAGTGGTCCAGTTAGCTGTTCTTTAGGGAAGCAGGCGTCACAATGGCTACAGCCGTAGGTATCTAACGCAGAGTAGATTGCGTGGGCAGGATGCCACAGGGACATCCTAGTTGGTAGGGTGCCGGAAACCTAGGTGTTAGTGGCAGCATAGGGCTTGCCTAACATGGGGCCCAGCCGAGGGCCTGCATTGGTTTGCATGGGATGGTCGGTTGAAAGTCAATGTGACTCCCGATCGGCCAGTAGAGTGGTTTCACGGTGTTTGCTTGCAGAGGGCTGGCGGTCAACTGAAGAGCAGAAATGGCAACTTTGATCCGAGGGTATGGATGAGAGAAGGGGGGGCAGGGAATGTATTCACGCGTGGCTTTTGTAGATTACTACATAACACAATGTTTTTAGCTACAGCATTAATAATTTAATTATTTTCAGTCTTAGCACTCAAAAATCACGAGCCGCCACTGGTTCCCACCCAGACGTTGTGGATTCAATTCCTCTGTTATTTAAGTCCTTCCTTTGCTCAGGCAACATTTCTGCTTATAATGATGATAGTTTTAAAAATATTGTCAGGTTACTCGTAACCCGGGAATGCTTTATAATTGAGCTCAAACATGAGTAATTTTCAGGACCTGCCCGGCTTCAACAAAGGAAACATGCAGGATAACAATGGCGCTCGGGGCATTCCTTCCCTGCAGTTCTACAACACCAACGCTCGGGTGCCACCTGTGTTACCGCCAACCAATCTCCAACTGCCTTTCCCGCAGAAGTTGATAGAACACGACAACAATCAAAACGTATGTACTTTGATCACTATCATCTCAAACCCATACAAAATCTATGAACACCGGGATGGAAACTGGTTAATGACCTAGATGGGGTCAATAAAAGAGAAAAACTTTGCAATTATTTAATTATTAATTTTTTTAATTTTTTATTATTTTATTGAAGTTTAAAAGTCTTGAATTTGAAATATGATATCGACGAAGATGACATAAATTGAACTGGTCTCATTAGCTAAGTTGGTAAAGCGAGGTCCTGGGTTCGAGTCCCAGATGCGACTGATATCTTTTTATTTTCTGTTGTTTTTTAGTTTCATGTTTCATTTATATTATGTTAATACTATCTTCAATGATTAAATATATCATTATTAATTTATTATGCAGGTACTTGCTCGTATTGCTGCATCATGTGTTGATAAAAAACCTTTTTTTTCAGGCCAAGTTTAATAATGGCACCCAGCAAAAGGTATTGTCCAATGTGCCTGCACCGTTTATTCCCCTACAGGCCGTGACAAGACAAGCTGTTACAAGGTAAAGTATTCCTTTAATATATTCTTCTTTTGTCACAGTAACAATTTTAGGCCAGGAATACACAAACTGCTTTAAGCAGGCAATATCGACAGCTTCAAGCAGTGATTGCATAGCGATCGGCAGTTTTCATTGAAAAAATCTTTTTAATACACGAACTGCTCAAGCAGTCACAACTTGACCCGCATGAACTGTGTGCCATCCGAATCTGCCATTGACTGGAGAGTTTGAGCTGCTAGTGTACTTTCATTGCTTGTCGTCAGTCCGAGCTGTCCATGCTTTCCCAGTCTTTACATATTCACTAATGCTATTCAATTAACACTCATTTAATCTTCTTATTTCAAGTACCGGGCATGTTAATGACAACTTAATTTTACGTTTTATTTTTAGGACTAGTGCACCGATTGGTAATAAAAACTATAAGAAAAATTTCCACCAAAACAAAGTCATCCCTTCGGCCACTGAACCTGATTCTCACAAGGAGACGAGAGTTTATGTTCCACCAGCTGCCGCGCAGGTACTCATTGACGCATTTATATTATTAGTAACAAAATGTATAGGAGGTTTTAGTAATCGAATAGCTGCCTTTTAAGGGCCTTCTACACGACTGGTTTGCCCGATACTAACTGAAGTCACCGCATCGAAAGGTTCGAACTTTAGGAAAGGACGACCGGATGGTCTAACCCTTCGATGAGGAAAACCAGTTGTGTGCAAGGCCCTTTAAAATAGCATTTACAAATAAGTACGTATTTAATTTAATAAGTTGTATAGTGGATTTATCAATCATCCACACTTGTGTTATAATCCCAGCTTATATTATAGTGTTTGGAAAATTGTGAGATGTACAAAAGTAGGCACTTCAATTTGTTCTCTGCCTAGATAGGGAAAATCGATTGATGCACAATTAAACACTGTTATGCGCATGGTGATTGGAATGTTTCCTCCACTCCGCTACCATGGCTTCCAGTCCTCTGGAATATTACACCGACCACTGTAAAACGACAGACAACAACCCTCAGGGTAAAAGAAAAGGCTGTGAATAGTAACATCCCACTTCCAGACGACCTTGCAAACTTCCTGGCCGACCACTTGACAAATATTGAATAAGTGTGCAAACAGGTGATCGGCTAATTCAATACACGTATGAATCGGCACACTTTTTAAAAGTGATGTAAAGTCATTAAAAGAATGAAAGATAAATAAACTGGCCTGAAAACCTAATCTAACCTAATAATTTTCTTTTTAAACAATTAACAAAAAAAATTAATAAGGTTATGTTAGGATTACGTTTTTGGAAGAGTTTTTTTTTTAATTCTTTCAATGACTTTATATCAGTTTTAAAAAGTAAAAGTGTGCCGATTCATACGTGCATTGAATTATCAAGGAACCATACAAACATGCAGAAGCCGAGAACTAATTGAACTACCTCACGCGTACATCTCAGTAATATTATAATTTATATATCAATACTTTATCTTTTCTGTTTTATGTGTTAAGTATTTAATACCCAAGCAATTCACTTTGATTTCAGAGCTGTTGTTGTGTGGTCCCCGTGTTGATGAATTTTCGTGATTCGCGTTTTTTTATCATCTATAAAATTTGCCTCGACTCGGCTAGACAATGCAATAGATGGTGTTATTGCAGAAGGCTTCTTTCGTTCTTTCCGAGATGAAACATCCCATCATGTGTTGTGTCCCCTCTCAGGTTTCTGTGTGATGCACAAATCATGTTTGGGCATGCTCTCAGCACTTTACTACCTATATTGCCATATTCACCAGTCAATCGTCTCAATTTCCTTATCTGATTATGCCATATATTCCGAGTGTTGTATTTTTGCGCAAACAAATTAGTTTTCTTTTTTACAATTTAAGATAAGCGCCAATAGCATTACCGTCAGATCACAGAAAAAAACGATTTTTATTTTAAATTTTCAAAACAATTGTTTTTTTATTATGTCCACAAATTACTAAATAATGTACTAATTTAAGAATTTTGCCGAATATTAGTAACTTATTCTAGAAATGAGAGTACTTATGCAGTGTAGATTGGTTAGAAAAATGTCTATTATGCCATACAATCCCATACAGTCGTCACAGACTTGTACTATAATATATAGTACGTATGGGCATGGCCTAGATTATATTCCTAGAACCGCTAGCCGAGTGATATTTGTAATTTACCTTTCCCCCTCTCCTGCCAAACTGTACCCCCCTCAGGCCGCTTCGTGCCCCTCTCCACCCCTTTAGCCTTGCACGTATTCAGTTGTTGTATAGTATAGCCTCCGTGTATAGCCTGAATGGATATTTTTAATGTAGACACTTACAGATAATTTGATATTATATTTATGTGTAACAAGCTGTACACTAAGTTACGAGGCAGTTAAAGTTTTATAATACTGTAGACTGCGCTTCTAAGGGTTTTCCTCTATCGGAAACCTCCTTATTTTTGGACATTATAATACCCGACCCTAAACTACTATGAAGTTAGTTATTTTTTCTACCTAGGGGTATCACTATCTTGTGCAAGAGAGGAACTTTATATCCCTGTATGAGCAAATTGAATTGTTTAACCGAGTGGGTGATGTTCACAAGACCTAAACCACATATAAGTCCATCAACATTTCATTTGCTCGCTATCGAAACATGGCCATTGTGAAATACTTTGAATACCTTTTCCAATATATCAACCGTTATTATTCTAAACTGTATTGTAATTTTGTTTGTTTATTTTTGTAGGGATCCAACGCGACAGACAATCGCGCCAAACCTGCACCGAAGAAGAAAAAGTCCCGTATAGCAGCAAACTTCGGCCTACCTCAGTAATTGTATTTAATATGATCTCAGCCGTAGTGACAACGTATTACTGTCTGCAATGTGATGTTTTAAATTTATCTAAAGACTTAATTAATATCCTCAACATTTGTTTCCTTATTGCCCGTTTTTGTAATTTCTTTGAAGTATTTTTGTTCAGAGATTGCTTGTTTTATTCCATATTTTATATTGTGACAAATATTAATAATTATAAATATGTACAAATGAATCAAGACTAAAATATATTTTTGAATGTGTAAATACATTTATCTTATTAAGTTCAGTATGATAAGAATAAAGATACATTATTTTTCAAATATTCTAACTTCACAATATAATGGTTTGCCTTTCACACAAAAATGATTTTTCTCTATTATTATTATTAATGACTTTTTTTTTATTAATTTGAAATATTAATTCTTTAAAATCTTAACAAAGTGTGGTCTTTCATCATCAACTTAATCCTAAATTAAAACTTTAGGCATTTTAATATTATTTCACATTATTTCAAGCAAATCTTAATCCAGGATTAAATTAGTTTCCAAGATTGACACCCACGGTGCTAGTTGTCACAACATGGACTTTAATAATATGGTTTTTAACATTGCAATTCTGCTTACAATATGTAATAGTGCATTATATTTACATATCGTATGAATGATAATATTATTTTATTAAACAGCATATAATAACTATAATATAAAAAAAAGTATTTACTTTGTGGCTTGCCATAAATATAATATAAATGCATAAATTTGTTATGAACCACTTCAATTATTTCCGCTGGGAATGTGTGAAGATTGCTTAAAAAACCGGAATCAACAGGGAATTTGTTTGAACCTGGATTTATCAAGGAAGGGATAAATTTAAAAAAAAGTGGATTGACTAGAATCGTGGTAGGTGACTTGCCCCAATATCAAGCAAAAAGGAAAAGCTGCAATTATGTACATAAAATATTTTGTGATCACACTGAATATTTTTAGTGAACTCTATGATAACATGGAAATTATTAACTTTATTTTTCTGCTCAATCATTTTTATTGAATGAATCAAATCTGAAATTAAATTTATTATACAAACAGATTTATTGTCATTAATGAACCACACAAAATCATATTATTATGATTATCACATTTTTTTGTTCAATGAGAATTGCCAAACCAACAATGTATCCTCTTTTCAAGATCAATCGCTGATCGCACGAGTAAAATAAATTTGCATTTCAAAATGATGGTTCGAAGTGATGCAACAATTACAGTTTTGATGCACTGTAACCCCAGGTTATAGGAATCTTTGAGGTTATCACGATAGCTGATTGTTTGTACGATTATCTATACAGCTATACAAAATTAAGATTGATTTCATCGACGAAGTGATAAAAGAGCACTTGTACATCAAGAATCGTTACATTCAATTACTATTTTTTTAAACTCTTGGTTTGTAAATATATTGTGTGTAGTACATACAAAACAGGAAACACCTTAAGATAAAATAGTGCTTCAAATAAGAATCAGTATTATTTGTAACTTCTTTAACTTTCTCTAAAACATCTCTCATATATAGGTGTTCTATCTAAAAATTACAGATAATTAATTTTGAAATTGCCATCCACAGAACTATTCTTGCAATGTCTATAATGTAATATTATCTACGTATCATGGTGTTAATGCAAATGTTCAATATCTATCTCATGACAAAATATGTGTTATATTTTTCTTCCAGAACTCTTTGTAACCCTTCCTTTACCTCCATGTAAAAATGTTCATTTTGAAGTCCTGTTCAACTTTATCGAAATGTATGAGTGAAACATTTTATTTATTCGTCTATTGAGTTTTTTTTACTTTACTGTCCCCAAATTGAAACAAAAATGAAAGATAAATTATATTTTTTATTTTAAATATCTTGTTTTTATAACTAAAACACATTTGAAGCAAATCCTTAATCACATTATGCACACACCTGTCGGCAATTAATTTGTGGAATGCTAACGCGCACTATGGAGCAGCAACAATATTGCTTTGGACGCCAACGTGCACTATGGAGTCGATTCACAATGGTCATGTTCTCAAGGGATTTTGAGCCTTAAATATGTTCATACAATACTCAAATAAATTTTATGAATAACAAACACTACGTCAACCTGAGATTTCGAAAAACCACTCCATCCCCCTATCCCACCCCTTAAAGCATGGCATTATTGGTGAATTTTTGCACATTTGACGTTCAAAATAACGGCGGGGAGGGGGCAGGGGTAGGGGTAACAACCATTCATAACCCCGGCAACACCGGGTACTTCAGCTAGTATTAAATATTTTTTAAACAATCACGCTTTAAGGGTAACGGCTGCAGTGCCTGTTTCATACAAAACTGAATTTTGGATTGGAGGCCAAAATACCCATCCAAACAGAATGATCTATTTTTTTAATTAAAGGTTTAGTAAATATCTAGTACGGATGAGAAGTATTTTATTTATTTTTGTTATAATTTTTTAAGTATGTGCATGAAAAAAAAAAATTACATAATTTTAGAGGCAGCTTAGAAAATTATTTGCGGGTTTATCGTACTTAAAAAAAAAAAATCACATTTGCTATGTAAGTATGATTACATAAATAAAAATAAAAGGTTTTTTTCGATATTTTAAATTCTGTATGGCAAATTTGTGTTCCACTGTAAATTGGTCATTTTTAATTTAATTTAAAGTCCACCATAATGCTCATTTTAAAAATAAAATTATTTTTATATTTTCAAAGCAGATGGGTTAAAACTTTTTTTTAAATCACCGTGTTAGCCCATAAATAATTGTTAAAGATGCCTCAAAAATCGCGAAAAATCAATTCCTTTAATGGCCGATATTTCATAAGGTAAAATAAAATACTTCTCATCCGTACTAGATATTTACTAAACCTTTAATTGAAAAAATAGATCATTCACTTTGGATGTGTATTTTGGCCTCCAATCCAAAATTCAGTTTTGTATGAAACAGGCACCGCAGCCGTTGCCCTTAAAATATTCTCCTATGTCATCAACTGAAAAAAATAAATAATATCCTGTCACCGCGAAAAATACTTCCGGTTTTCCAAGTCATATTTCAGAAAGCAGGGAGAGGCTTCATCAACAATTTGGAGGAGATAGAGGAACTGCTGGGGAAACACTTTCCCGGCTACAAAAGTTAGAAGCGGGTGAGACCAGACCACCGCCATCCCGAGTTACACGGGAAGGTGGGGAATGGGACACTGTTGCTAAAATAGTTACTCCCTCCAAAGTTAAATTGGCAATCAAAGGGTTCGACCCATTTTTAAGTGCGGGAGAGAATGGAATCTTTCCAGCACCTCTACAGAGGGGGTTAGATACAATCCTACCTACTGTGACTAAGATCCCGAGGGCATGCTGTGCCCTCGGATACATCCCCATACCATGGAGGAAAACAAGGGTAGTATTCGTACCTAAACCTGGGAGAAACGACTATGGCTAACCAGGCTCATTTCGTCTAATAAGTCTCACCTCCTTTCTTCTAAAAACAATGGAGAGGCTGATGGATAGGCACGTAAGGGACAGTGCAGTGAAAGAGAAGCCCCTCCACAAATTACAAATTGCCTATCAACCAGGTAAGTCGGTCAACACGGCACTGCACGGTTTACAAATTGGAGCAGGTGCATGCGACCGGGTAACTGGCGGTAGGATTGTTTCTGGATATAGAAGGAGCGTTCAACTGCACCACTATCAAATCCATTGATAAAACGGCACAGGGGCATGGACTCGAACCACCAGAAGGTGGAAGAAGAATATGCTTTCAAGCCAGATACTTACGGTGACTAGGGGTGAGGTGACCTTTAGAGTGCTGGTGACGCGAGGGGTCCTGTCACCCTTGCTGTGGAGTCTAGTGGTTGACGATCTCATCCGGAAGCTCAACAAATACATGCTGATGACAGTGTAACTATCATAAGATGCTGGGATGCAGACATAGTTAGGGGCCTTATACAGTCAACACTGGCAACGGTGGAAGAATGGTGTGAAGAAACGGCTGTCAGTCAATCCAGACAGCAGAGACAGAACTAGTCATCTTTACACGCAAAAGGATTTCTTTTTGCGTGGAAAGATGATTGAAAATTTAAAAAATTTAAAACTTTATAGTTGATTGTTCCATCCCTCTAATTTTAGAGGGATGAAATAATCAACCTTCTATGGAAAGGAGCTTAAACCCTTTGAGACGGTTAAGTACCTCGGAGTCATCCTTGATTTCAAAATGAGCTGGAAAAACAAGGTGGAAACTGTCGGCAGAAAGGCCTGTGCTCTAATGTGAGCAACTAGGTTAATCTGCTACAGAATGTGGGGCCTCAAATCCAGAATGATGCAATGGTAGTACACAGTTGTTGTAAAACAAAGGATCATGGATGTAGCCCTGGTCTGGTGGAGGAGAACAAAACTGAAAACAGTGATGGTCACACTCAACCACATACAGGAACTTGCATTCAGAGGAATCACAGGAACCATGCAAACTAATCCAATACTAGCCATGGGAGTGCTGTTGAACCTACTCCCGGTAAAGCTTGAAATGGAGGGAGTGGTGATGGCAGCAGCCTATAGGTTACAATGGAAAGGTCAATGGAGAGGTGAGTTGCCCAAAAACAGTCATACGGAGATCGGAGCAAGAAGGAGGGCAATTAATCCGACAGCTGGAGTGCGGCAGGATGGCAAACAAGCTGAATAGAGTGATGTACCCCACAAGGGAGGAATGGGGCACGGTCCCAGGTCCAACTTCCAAACAGGAACTAATCTGGTTTACAGACGGGTCCAAGATGGAGGAAGGAACTGGAGTCTGGGTCTGTTTGAAGGGATCCAAGAGGGAACTCAGTATATTTCTAGGAATAAACTGTACTGTGTTTCAAGCTGAGATGAAAGCCATCTTAGCCTGCGCACAGGAGAATGCATGCATCGGGTACAGAAACAAAAACATAACCATATGCTCTGATAGCCAGGCAGCCCTGATGGCACTGTAAAGTAACCAATGCAATTCCAGACTGGTGATAGAATACAGGACTATTGAAGAACTGGCTACAATCAATAAAATAACTTTAATCTGGGGTACCAGGGCATAACGGTATCGAAGGTAACGAGCGGGCTGACGGACTAGCAAGAAAAGGGGCGGAAGCACTGCTTGAGGGATCCGAGCCTGCCGTAGGAGTGGTAGCTGGCCACACCAAACTACATATTGAAAGGTGGGTTAAATACCAGCACTGGAAGGGATGGGAGAGGGCACCCAGAATGAGTGCTCACGGGAGTTACGCAAACCGTCTCCGTATCAATAAATAAATAAAATAAAGTCTTATTACTGTATTAATTGATAAACTAAAGTTTTTAAGACAAGATTTTTGTGCATAGCGCAAAGGGTAACAATTATTTTTATAAACAATAATTATTAGCCTGAAACACTCATCCAAATTGAAAAAAACTTCCGAGAAAAGATAAATGTCGCCGACAGGACTCGAACTATTGAGGGATTTAGCCGTTACAAGCCTTTCTCATACTAATAAAGTTGGTTGTTTACAGGTGAAATATAATAAAAACAGTAACTATTGAATGAAACACTAGTATATATTGATTAACTTGGCGGGTTTGCGATAAGCCGACGTAGCTCAACGGTAGAGCATCTGACCGGCAATCAGAAGGGTGCAGGTTCGAGTCCTGTCGGCGACATTTATCTTTTCTCGGAAGGTTTTTTCAATTTGGATGAGTGTTTCAGGATAATAATTCTTATTACTGTACTTATTTACAGGAAAACTGCGTATTATTATATTTTTAATATGAAGGGTACTTTTTTAACTTTATGGAAAATATAGTACAACTTCAAAAATATTTTCGTAATTCTTTCCCTTTTTTTGTAACATGAGATAGAAATAAATCATTTCTCTAAATATATGAAAACTATTCTTGGGAAACTACTTGAAATATACAAACAATTTTTATAAAAATCTACATAATCACATTATCTAGCAAGATTGTACCATTTACAAAAACATAATTTTGCAAAATCAAGTCGGTAATTATGAAATTATACTCAGCTGGGGCACGGCATGGCAAACGAGAAAACGCTGCGGTTTTTAGTGTCTTTTCGGCCGAAAATCCCGGCTTTCAAGGAGTTAAGTCCTTCCTAGGGTGTGAGATTTGGTTGGGAGACGAAATAGGATCTAGGATGTAGTTTCACGAGCAACGAAAATTGTTATAATATAGAAATTGAATGGGAGTGAAAATATTTAAAGCATAAATTGTAAATATATGAAGGTGGTCGATAGCCGTGGGTAGGACGCTCGACTGACTTGACTGACTTGGACGGGTAAAGGTTTAACACTCAGCAGGTAACTCACTTACTCCATTTCGTGTTTGGATGTCGCAGGATGAGATAATACAATCAATACTCATACAATCAATAGTCACACACATAACCAACCGTCACGAAGTACCGAATGGCCCCGAGTTATGCGGGGTTCATTTTTTTTTTTTTTAATTCTGTGATATGCGTTGTTACCTATCTTTGTACAAAAGGAACGGTGATTGGTCAAAATATTTGTTTGCTGAATCCCTCCATGGCATAGTTTAAAAAAATATATGTTTTTTGAGATATGCGGTGTAATAGTATAAGTGATGATATGTATTAGTGTTATTATGTATACACATCTAGATAGGTACGTATTTATAATGTTGATACATAAGTAAAAAATAAGTAGTACTCAACATAATTATGTTTTACAAGGTTTTTTCTTATCATATGGATAACATCTTTAAGTGCAAATCTGTTTTGTCACAATAATAATTATCCCCTTCCGCCGATTACTTAGTATCGTGAGAGCCCTCTTGCAGAGTTTTTTTTGCATACTGCGCTGATAAGGTCTGTATAAATGAGGATGTTCCATTCCGCACATCCAAAGTTCACTATGAGAGTCTTGTGGTGTCTGTTGGCCTTGGGCTTGGGAGCCGCCATCCCCCTGGTGTCTGCCGCCCCCAACTGGTGGCAGAAAACAGTCATCTATCAGATCTACCCCCGATCCTTCAGGGACAGCAATGGCGATGGAGTCGGAGATCTAAACGGTAAGCATTTATTTTTACAAGTATTTTTACATTTTTACTCTTATAAAAAAAACTGTTACTTCATTATGATACATTTTAATTGTTTCATATCTCCAAATACGAAAATATATCAAAACAAATTTCTGAAAAGATTTGTCAAGTTTTTAATCAAAAACTATTGTGGTGTAAATAAATAAATTATAACCAACCGCCTGTGTAATTACTAAGGGTCTAATCATTGCGGAAAGATTTCAAAGCGTTTCTTCTAAGCCGCTGCTTTCTTACCATTGCTAGCTGATAAAAATGAAAAGTTTGGCTAACAGAGGAGTATTATTTTATTATGCCTAGTAAATGTGTGACGATGAAATGATAAAGACGGAGATGAGTCCTAATTGAATATAACGAAATGAAACACTCAACCATCATAATATATTATGTCCTATGCTTTGAAATTCTCTAATGTCGTAATATAAAAGGCTCCCCCATACGTACATTTCGGAACCCATCCTTAAAAATAAAGTCCACTAAAGTAAGGTTGCAGAGAACTTTTCTGCACAGGGTTTGGAGCGTCACTCGAGACGCGTGCTCCAAAGCATATGTGTAAATCCCACTAATGTATTTCTTTGGAGAATATGTAACTATTCACTATAGGTAGACTAAGAAATTTTTAATTTGTTTGTTCCCAGGAATTATACAAGGATTGCCCCATATTAAGGACGCCGGCATCGGATGCATTTGGTTGTCTCCTATTTATAAATCCCCGATGTACGATGCTGGTTATGACATTGCCGATTTCAAAGCTATCCAGCCTGAATATGGAACGATGGAAGATTTTGAGAACCTTTTGGCAGAGGCAACTAAATTAGGTAATACATATTTTAAGTACAATACAATTCTGATAGGGAATAGGTTATTTTTTTTGTTGCCCAGTTTTGTAATGTTTTGTAAGTGAATAAAATTCTTATTTTTATCCTTCATTATTAATGGGTTTTCAAGAAATGTTATACATAATTCATTACCAAAAGTGAAAGTTATCTTACCTTCTTATGATAATTAACCCTATAATGTAAATCTGTTCATCGACTACAGGAATCAAAGTAATTTTGGAATGGATATAACAAGTGGTGTATGAATTTTCACAAATTTACAAATTACTTTACAGATATCAAAGTAATCCTGGACTTTGTGCCAAACCACAGCAGTAACGAGAGTGACTGGTTCTACATGTCCGCCAACAGGACCAAGGGATACGAGAACTATTACATGTGGGAGAACGGAAAAGCTGATCCCAACAACCCTGGAAAAACTATCCCGCCAAACAATTGGGTAACAAACCTTATTAATACATTTATGCACCTTCTTTTGTGTTTGTGATGTACCTATTGATGTATTTCCTTGCCGCCCTAGGAGGGTTTTATACAATTATTGCAATTAATTACAATTTAGTTATTTAATATATTTTGGTTAATTGTTCTTATATCTTTGTTTAAAGATAAGCATCTTCCGGAAGAGTGCCTGGGAATGGAACGAAGTCAGAGGACAGTATTACCTTCACCAGTTTGTTATCGGCCAGCCCGATCTCAACTACAGGGAACCCCTCGTTGTGGAGGAGATGAAAGTAAGATAAATCTCATGCTATGTACTTACATGCTTGACTATGAAACTTATACAATTTATATTTGCCTCATTGTAACTACAGGTTCTTCATTGTAAAATTAATCGAAAGCTAACCTAACCTAACCCAACATAATTTATTATAAATAGATATTGGATTAATTCTTTTTGTATTTTATCTTACGAAACTATGATACTTGTAACTGTTATATTACCAATAAAATTATTGGATAAATAAATCTTAAATTTACAGTTAATTATCCAATGGTTAAATTGCAAATATAACGGCCATAAGGGTCGTAGTCTCGTCAGCTTAAATACGTAATCCAATGTCTAATTGTAAATATATATAAAAAAAATGATTTTGTCTCTTCAATTTTGGAAGGAAAATTAGTTGATTGATTGCTGTCCACAATTAATAAAAATTGTGGCATATAGTTTGGTTCTTTTCTTGTCAGTTGTTTGGTATTTTGGCGTTCCCTCATTATTAATTTACCTAGTTTGATAAAAAAATTCATGTTATTTTAAACTTTTCTGTTATTTTTTTTTAGAATGTTCTCCGTTTCTGGCTCAACAAAGGAGTAGCTGGATTCAGAATTGACGCTCTTCCCAGTTTGTTTGAGGTGGATCCTAAAGACTTTGGTGGCGTTTATCCTGATGAACCAAAGACCAACATCCGAGGCTTGGGCCCCGATGACTATGGTTACCTGAGTCACATTTACACGTCAGATCTAGACCCCACCTATGACATGGTCTACCAATGGAGATCTGTCCTGGATGAGTTTGAACGAGCCGATGGGATGCCAAGAGCCATGCTTACCGAATCTTACTCCGATATCAAGCTGGTGATGAGATACTACGGGAACAGTACGAGCAACGGTTCGGTCCCATTCAACTTTGAATTCCTGCGAAACATTGACAAGAATTCCGATGCCCGGGATATTAAGTTCATCATTGACAAATGGGAGACCTATATGCCAGTAGGAAAGACAGCTAACTGGGTGGTACGTTGTAATCATGCTTGCTTTAACCGGTCAGTAGCTGAGTTGGCATCACGTCTGGGTCTCACCCAGGTATCGTGAGTTCAATTCTTTGGTTGGCTAAGTTCTCCATCACGACACAAGCAATATCTTCCGCTTACCGTGATGGTAGTAGAAGATTTTCAAATATTGTCAGGTTATTCGTAACCCGAGAATATTTGAATTTGTTTTTAAAAATAAAAAATGTAATTATTGAAATTTTAGCATTGTATTTTGATGCATAATTTTTGTTTTAGAATGGCAACCACGATAACAGCAGGATGGCAACTAGACACGGAGTTGAAAGGGCCGATATTATGAACATGCTGGCACTTCTCCTTCCCGGAGTGGCGCTTACATACCAGGTTAGATCAATTGTTCAATTATAAATAAATAAGTTTCCTGGAAGACACGACAACATCAGGTGAATCAAATGCTTAAGTCGGATTATATAAAAAAATAATAATAAACCGCTGTATGGATGTGGATGTCTTTTAACCGCTCGGGTGCTAGTGATGCCGGAGCGGCACTCTGACATTCGTGCGCGTAGTATGCCAGTGATGTTGGAGCGGCATTCGCTAGCAACGCTCCTGACTCGACTCGATTTTAAAGTATTTTGAACCTTAAACAATGCTCCAAGAAAATAATATATCTTCATATTATTCTTGTCGTTTTGTCACATGCATACATATTTATTTTACCTGTGAAAAGTGCTTTGCCATTGATGAAGCGTCATCGACCTTACAACGACGATTTTCAATTTCATTATTTTATTTTCATTGTGAAGGACTCTTATTCAGTTTTATGAAAATATAATAAAACCAAAAAAAATATCTTTGGATTTCTTTATTTAATTTTTTTATGAAAAAAATTAGGGAAAAAAATCATTTCTCTGAATATAAGTAGTTATTTTGGAGAAACTGCTTATGATAGATGTATACAATTTTTATAAATATAGAAACACATTACCTGGTAAGGCATCAAATCGTACAAAAACATTATTTTGCAAAACAATGGTGAGTAATTACGAAATTACTGTCAGCTAGCACACGGTGCGCCCCAAGCGATTTTATCGCTGACATACGAGGGGATTTGTTTATGTCGGGAACATGGCAATCCAGAGGTTAAATAAAAACAGTTTGCTAATATGTAAAGTGGAAATAAAATAAGTAAATAATTTAAATTTAATAATAGATTAGACGAGCTGTGTTAAAAGTAGTAGTAATTCGTTTGCTTGTTTAGTAAACATTGTCATGTGACATAAACAATATCTGGTAAAACCAAGTGGAAAAGTAGTGCGATGATAGACTTTTATTTGTGACGGTAAGTTACTCGGTCAAATTGCTTTTATTCTGCAGGGTGAAGAGCTGGCGATGACCGACGGTGAAGTGAGCTGGGAGGAGACCCAGGACCCACAGGCGTGCAACACGGACGATCCCATCAACTACTACAAGTCCTCCAGGGACCCGGCGCGCACGCCCTATCAGTGGGATGACACCATGAACGCCGGCTTCTCCACGGCCAACAAGACCTGGCTACCCGTCGCCAGCAACTACCGGACTGTCAATCTGAAGGCGCAGGAGGCAGCCCCTAAGAGCCATTACAAGGTACTATTCACTTTCAAATATTACCAGAAAATATAGGTATCACATTGAGACTTGATGCAAACACAGTACTCATACAAATGCATTGCTTGTATAAAACATGTTACCAACTTATTATTATACTTGAAATTCTAGTGAAAATAAAAAAAAGTTTAACATACTGTAAAACTCTTTGAATGTTCAAATTCAATCAGAGTATAATACACTTTCAGTTCCCTTTTCGCTAAAATCAATAAGTAGAAGTAAGCAGGACAAAAGGCTGTCGCTGACTCACTGATGTTTGGCAAGGACATCACCGTCGGAATCCTATATATGTGTTGGTCTCCTCAACTCTAACTGTGCGACCTGTAATAATGGTTTAGATTTTTCCCAGTAAGCTGCCAGCTCTGTCGAAGCATGCACAGCGCCCTTGAGGTGATTTTTCACAAAAACGGCGCTATAAAAATCATCCAATTATTATTATTATTAATGTAGATCTTTATTTCAGTTCTACCGAGACATTGTCAAGCTAAGGAATACGACTACGCTGCAAGAAGGTGATTTAGACGTGAAAACCTTATCCACAACCACCCTGGCACTGATGCGGTATGTTCATAATCACTTCTGTTTTTCTTTAAATCAACTAAAGTGGACGGGCAACTTAATATGTTTACTAATTAAGATGAACTGAGCATCCATACACATTCTAAAAGGAAAAGTCATTACCATTATTTGTTAATTACATAATGTTATTCTTGCAGTTCTCTTCCCAATGAAAAAACTGTTGTGGGAGTCATCAACCTGGCTACCACCACTCAGTCAGTCAGCCTCATCCCCTTCAGGACTCTGCCCGCGGAGATGACTGTCTACACGTCTAGTTTGAACTCCAAATTACAAAAGGGGTAAATTTCATAAATATTCTCATTTTTTTCATCTATTTTTTAGTACCTACCTGAAAATTTAATATATTTCATGGCAACAGTATAGAATTTTTTTTAAATCTTCAGTTAACTTGGAATTTAAAAAAAATGATTTGAATGAACTGGAGGGTCATCTAGTTATTGTTTTGGAAGATTTATGGAGTATTCATATGATCATATTTATAAAATTAGCATTGGGAAGTGCGTAAGTGTTAATAATCCAAGTAAAAATGTTCAAAGGATGCATAGTTTTTGGTTTAGTTATCACTTGGTAGAGATGTTAAATAATGAAAATGAAATAATGGAAATAGAATATGAAGCACAATATAAGAAAAGATATATTAACCTTGTTATAAAATTTCTATCAATACCATAAGGTATAATAAACATAATATAAGAGATATAGAAAGAGAAAAAAAAATAAAGCAAGATATCGTATTTCTAATAACACCACTATTTTCCATGAGGTGACAGAAGATGGCTAATGTGCCTTTTAAAATATGCGACGCTGTTTATAAAGATGTCCATATTGTCACATTCTATATCATTGTATAATCTACTCATTCGAGACATGAGGTTAAATAGGCAATATTGTTATTAAATCCCTTAAGATGAAATGTTTTATGACTTTTTAAATAGCGTTTATTAGGAATTTTGATGTGAGTACTATTTAGGAAATGATTGGTTTCCAGCTCGTTGTGAATAATTTTGTAAAAGCAAATAGAGTTAGCAGATTGTCTTCTTTTTTCTAAAGCAAGAAAATTAAAGCACTGAAGTCGTTCTTCGTAAGGTTGGAGTAAGGCGTTTAAGCCACATTTGAAGGACAATTTTTTTTATACAGATTCATTTTTTAATATTTCATGTAGTGTGGGTTCCATATAACACTTGTATATTCCAATTTACTTCTAACTGATGCGTTGTACAAGGTTACAATGGATTGGGTGTGCTTTTCTATTAATACTGTTTTAATATTTTCCAGAGATCGAGTGAAGACCGCTCAGCTAACCCTGTCGCCCAACGATGCAGTGATATTGACAACATAAGTACAATATAAATAAATAAATATACAGACCTGAAAAGAACAAAAACGTACTTGCGCTATATAATACACATGTTTACAGAATAAAATTTGAATTATATATTGATTTTGCTTTATTTTTATTATTCACCTACTTAGAAATATTGATTATGAAAAACAAAATGAGATGATGCATGATGAAATACTTATATATAATAATAGACTATTTTAGTATCTTCAGTTTCAATAGTACCCAATGATTAAAAAATTACGAAATGTTAAAAATAAATTACAGTTTTTTTTCTTGTAATGTGAGTACCACGCAATAGTCCCAGTGGCACCCAGCCGTCTAGAGTCAGTGAGACTGGCTTCCCCAACTGGGGTATGTTGTTTAAGGAATTGAGGAGGGGAAGAGGAAGGTGGGGAAGTACCTGGCCATTCAGATCTATTCACCAAAGAAGTTTCGTTTTTTCATCAAGCAACGCTTCGTTTCTGAATTTCACCAGGGTGATACTGAAAGTATCTACCACTCTGGAATGTGCTACAAATATAATATGTATTATTAAGATGAATAGATTTTGAAACAACACAACTTAATCAGTCGAGGAAACACCCACCAAATACCTGCCCCGTTATAAGTGACAGAAAGTCACTCCTTCGGGGCGTTCATCAATGCTTCTAATCTTTTTTAATGAACGACTCTACGTATGCAAAACGACTCTAGAACCTTCACAGCATGAAGCGATGAAGAGTTCACAGAATATGACAGTAGAAATAGCAAAAACATAAAGGCGATAATAAAATAAAGTGATGGTACAAACATTAGCTCAACAAACAATAATTGGTAGTAAGTACATAGAAAAGTAAGCAACATTAAATTAGAGGTCACCCGAGTATAGGCAGGGACGAGGATCTATACCACCTCCAAGAGGGGGAGGTAGACAAAACGAAATATACCAAAGTTCAAATGAACTGTCTAAGCCTAATTAATGTAACCAAAATTTTATATAATATAATAAATAGTTCATCAAGTGATGAACTAACCTATACTGGTAAGCTAAATATATAAATCTAACTAGCTGATGTGTACCCGGCCTTGTACAATAATTGATTTGACAGCCAAAGTAACTATCTCCAAATAAAGAAACATTCATTTGAATATTTTATTCCATTCCAAACGTTTATTTTTTCAAAATATATCTAAATCATAAAGTTCTTAAGTAGGTACCTACTCGTGTTTTCCATTTTGAAAATATTCTACCCAAAAAAACCTTCTCATGTATTCTAAAAATATGCAATCTGTGGCTAATCAGAGTGTTATATCTATGGGCTAACCTAAATAAAACATGGCAGGTTAAATGTTTTTCATACTAATTTTAAAACGTTATAGCAATAGTTTTACATATTGGATTTCATTCAAACTACTTTCCAAACCTTCCCGGCACTAATAAAAACAAACTGCTATTTTCAGCGAAACCGGTCCAGTGATTTTCGAGAACATCGAGGACAAAAAAACAAACTTACATTTATTTTTATAAGATTAAACACCAATTTATAATTATAATTTGCACTATTAAGACAGTTGGTAAACAATGCGGTCCAGACGACATGTATAAACAATACAAAAAAAATGAAAATTTTAAATGGATCAGCCACACGATCATAATCATGTAAAATAATTCATAAATAATCAATATACGTACATTATAAAGGAAAGTCCAAAAAAATGTGCGGCTCGCAAAAACTCAGAAATGAGTCCCGGTACTATCAAGGGAGTTATATGGTGTGGTAGGTCTCTATCCCCCCCTCCAGGATGAGGGTTCCTGGATGTTCTGGATGGTTCACTAATGTTCTAGGAAGTTATGGAAGGAGAAATTTTTAGATGCTTTCAGAAATGAGTGGCGGAGTGTGGCGGTCAGTCTAGAAAGTCCTGGAATGTTCTAAAAGGTTTGATAATCTTAATTTGAATCAATATATGTTATAAAAAAGTTTTCAAGAGCATTCCACAACATTCCAGAATATCCCGGAACATTCTGGAGTGTTCGGGAATAGGGAATCAGGAACATCATTGTGGAACATTCCAGAACACTCTCGAATGTTGTCCTGAGCGAAGCCAGGTACCCCCAGCTTGTAAGAATTAAACGAAAGTAATAAGATATACAAAATTATCATGAATTTTAACATGTAAGTAAGATGGGTGAGTTATTTACATTTTTTATATGAATACCGCACAAGAGTCCCAACTGCTCCCAACCGTCTGGAGCCAGTGAGACTATGGCATTCCCAATTCGGGAATGTTGTGAGGATAAAGGTATTGGGGAGGGGAAGAAGAAGGGGAAGAGGGAGGTGGGGAAATACCTGGCTATTCAGATCTGGTCACCAAACACGGCTAAAAGCCATTTCAAGCAACTTTTCAATTCTGAATGGTGGTCTTTCACCAGAGCGATACTAAGAGTATCTTCCACTCTGGAATGATATATAGATATGTATCCAGGGAGGTTAATGTTGACCGTTGTCAGTCATACGCACTTGTGTTTCCATGGCTCTCTTTTGGGCCAGGCAGCCCTTATCACCGTTGGATGCTTATTCGGTTTATTGAATTTTCTGCAAGTTGCACAAACAGCGGCCTCTGCCTTCTTGGGGCAATCCTCATGATCATGGCCACTTTCAGCACAGTGGCGACACGTAATAGCCTCCCGGGAGCATGCCTTAGAGACATGCTTGTAGAGATGACATTTGAAGCAACGAGTAGCTCCCAAGAAATCACATACTCAACAGGCATTCCACCCAAGAAAGCAGTAGCCGCTGTTTATGTATTAATGTCCGGGTGCAGGTAACAATCATATTCATGTTGGTTTGGTCGTATTTGCCAAAAAGAGATACACAACATATCGTTCTTAAATGGTCCTCTCTGGATACATTTACTTTCTCTTGAAAATTATTAATGAATATTCCTCAAAAAGGGTAGGATCGGCGGACACTTCACCACTGGGAATATCGTATATCACTATCTTCGGCAATCTTCCTTGTGGCTGAACCATTTTAATGCCTCCGGCGGTCAATTTGTCACTCAGTTTTTTAATATTTCCTAGCCACAAGTGTTGGAGGTCTGTAACAGAATGCCAGCACCCTTTAATTGTCTGGTACGAATGACTTGGAAACCATCTTTTTTGGGATCAAGAACCTTAGTAAGAATTTCACCGGTGTTTTATGAGGTCTTCCTGTCGGGAATAGTCAGGTACAACAGAACAGTTGGTTGCAAAGGAAGTATGGTCAGCTCTTTATCTTGTACGAGGAGCTTGGTGGATGGAGCACCGGCAGCAGAATCTGCGTATGTAATGGAGTTGATACACATAGTGAAGGGATAGGATTACCCATTCCCTCACGGTTCAGTAAGGGAGGAGCATTTCATGTGCCACTGCAGACCCTGCGCAGAAAAGTCTCACAATGAACTGTGCTGGAAACCATTGCCTTACTTTAGCAAACTTTACTTTTCTGCACAGTGTCTGCAGTGGTGCGTGAAATGCTCATTCCTCACCGGACCGTGAGGGAGCAGAATAAAACTAGTATAAATTTTCCACATGCATCAGAAATGGAAACAATTTTGAGAGATTCTATGAGATTTTGGGGAGTTTAATATTTTTTTTCAAGATCATTCACTGAATAACTTGAGTTAAAAGAATTTTTTATGAAGGTTTTTTTTTAAACGAGGGACAATTTTTTTTTCCTGGTCGCCATCTATAACTTCAGAGCTGAGCTGAAGCATGAAGATATGATTTACTTGGACTTGTTATAAAATAAAAAAAACTTTGTACATTCTCCAGCCTGGTGACTGGAGAATTAATTGTTCTAGAACATATTGCTAGGTTTAATTTTCTTATATTTCTATAACCTTATAACAATATGATTAGACATCCGTGTCACAGTAATCATTAATCTAGGTTTCATGACGTACTTGGTAAACTATTAGGTAATCACTATGCTTATGTGGGGATAATAATCTCCTACTTTGTTTTACTTACAATATATATTATATTATATAATCGTAAGATTCCTATTTAACCATTTAGTTGCGGTATGTTGGTACGCCAACCCCAACAGGCATACAGTGTCATGCCGATATATAGGCTGGGTCATAGAAAACGTCTCGAAAACTTGATGACAGCATGGAGAACACGTGTCCCTGTTACCAGATCATTCTACATTGGAATTACATATTAGAAATAATTTTTTCTATTCAGCAAATATGTATGGAGTTTTATCTTTTGGAGAACCTACTTAAATAATATTATGTGTGGAGACTTTTAAGTGGAATGTCTGCACCATGTTTACTGATGACAAGTGGTAGGAAAATTGCTGTAAGTGAATACTCAAATAATTTAATTTTCAATGGAAATCAGCAGATAAGATTATGGTAGGAAATATTATAATATCATTGTTTGGCAATAAATTATTAAAACTTGTAAAAATGTGTAAACAGGGGTGCCAATAATGTAAATTAGCAATACAACCAAATGTGCTGTATATACATAAATCGCAGAGTTCAAAATATCCCCAGAGAAGCAATAATTTTTGATTTTGGGCAAGATAAATCGAATAACAAGAGAGGGTGGAACACCAGGTTAATATTTTTATTTTTTATTACAAAAACTCCACATGTCATCTTTGGGGATACTGCGTGGGGGGGTCTTTTTAAGAAAAGGAAGGAGAGTGGAAGTTCTGGGAAGGAAAAAGGTATGTAGGAATCGGGGGGTCAAAACATTAGGTACATTATTACTCTTCATAAATGAAATCTCTAAGTTATATACAATACGAATAATATAATATTTTTATTTTTCGTTCCCAATTAGTCGAAAAAAAAAGCAGAAAATACAGAAATAAGTATAAATTTAAACGCGCAATAAAGGTCGTCTGACTTATTTACAAAACTGTAACATTTTGTTAGATAATTACTTAGTTTAAGCTTTTTATAACTGTTTCATAATCTTATATGAAATATAATACTTAAAAGGAATTTCGGAATTATTGATGATGCGCATAATATGATTATTACCTTTTATTATGTCGAAATGTTACTATATTTCAAAGCAAAGGACGGAATGAACATAAAATTTTAGTTGTAATTCTAGTATTTTTATTTAACATCCCTATTGATAGAAGAGCCTTCTTGAGTTGGGAAAATAATTAATTTTCCTAGGAAAATGTTTCTTATCAGGTTTTAATGACCTTTCAATAAACGCGTACGTAGAAAATAATTATAAAAAGATGGACGGCACCACGATAATAATGAGAGGAAAAATCCAATTAAAATAGTACTTAGATTATAATCTCGCTCTCTCAATAAGATAATGAAAGGATATATAAATGTGTTTGCTTTGGGAGAGGTAAACCATTCGTCATGAAGCTTCTGCAGTGTCTGTTAGTTCTAGGAGTAGGGGTGACCCTCCCCCTAGTCTCCGCTGAAGTCAAGTGGTGGCAGAAGACGGTGGTCTACCAGATCTACCCCAGGTCTTTCAAGGACACTAACGGTGATGGAATTGGAGACTTGAACGGTAAATATTATAATAATTTGTATTAATTTTGATCCCATACTCATAATTCTATGTCCATGTGATATAATATGCGCTACCACTTACCATACATATACTTCCACGTCTTTTGTCCACTTTTCATAAATATGTTTGCAACATAATACAGATTGGATTATTATCCAATAAAAAAATACTTTTTTCAATATTCTCGAAACAAGATTTTTTTTTCATAACACAAAGATATTTCTTGCTTTTCACAGATTTAACATTTTTTATTGTACAGAAAATATACAATAAGTTTTTAGTGTTGTGCTCCCAGGAGTTTATTCGGAACTCGTCATTAAGTCATCATCTTTATTTCATCCTATATATTACTGTGCTGCCAGATTTGGGTGTTATGGTATTACATAATTATTAAGTTTGACGATCTTTTCAATATTGGCTCCTACACCTGTCATTAGAAACTTTGATAAACAAATAAATAAACTTTGTGTAAATAATTCCCTTTGATAATATTAGTTGGACTGCTAATAAAAGACTACTAATAGGACACTGCCATCACAGGAGACACATCAAGCTGTTGGGAGTGGAAAACACCAATAGATCCAGGAAATGGGAACAAGGCTCAGCTGCCTGAGAAGACAGATTGTGGAACTAGGAGACATAAACGAATATTCAATGACAACCCTGGTGAACTTTATCAAAGGGACCGGGAAAAGGAAAAATGGGACATAGCACAATGGCCTGTGTGCTCACGGGAGCTATGTAAACCGTCTCCGTATCGATAAAAAATAAAAGAATAATAACAACAGGACACTGCCATCTCAGGAGACTGGGTTACTCTTAAGGAAATAATACATCTCAATATGGAGTGATTGTCTAATAACATAGTTAAAAAATGGGCATATTTTTTTCTGTTACAGGCATCACTCAAGGACTGACACACATCAGGGATGCCGGCGCCCAGGCCATTTGGTTGTCTCCCATATTCAAGTCTCCGATGTACGACTTTGGATATGACATCGCCAACTTCAAGGAGATCCAGCCTGAATATGGAACTATGCAAGACTTTGATAACCTCCTGCTGGCAGCTAAGAATCTAGGTGAGTTAATAAACAAACACTATTCCTATTTAAGGCAGAAATATATCTGCAAACGAAGAAGGCACTACTGCACTCGAAACTAGGTGGCTTTAAATCAGTGATGTGTGAATAGGGTCGCCGAGAGCCTGAGTCGGGCCCAGGATGGCTCATTACTGACCCCCATCTCCTACCACCCCACCCCACCTGTCATACAAAATTTTGCAAAGATGATTTAGTACAATTAAAAACAAATTATAAAATATGAGCATTGAAGAGAGAAAAATAATACTGTGTGTGAAATATCATACAATGCCAAACCATAATATGTAATGTGGGGGTAAGAATTTAGATATTTTTGTTTTTTAACCACCCGTCCTTTGGGTTATTATTCAAAAAGTAGGTAAAAAAACATTGGGTTTTTTTTATTAGATTTCGTAATAGCAATATGTTTACAACTTGTATGGGAGAGACGAAAATATCCAAACACATCCGTTAGCTTCGGCTGACCTCGAAATACTAAACGAGATTAAGCAAGAACAAACTTGACATATAGGAATGTTTTGTAGGTTTCGTATAGTTTTTTTGTACCTGAACGTACGAGATATGGCTTCTTGCGTTTCGGCGATAATATAGCGGCCATATCACGTACATTCGTATGGGTAGGGCGGTTAATAATGTTTCACCACAGCATTTAAAACTTTGATATGAAAAGTTTCTTAATATTATGAATAATATTAGAGCAAGCCAGTCACCGTAAACAAATTTTGTAGAAAACTGATACATTTTAGGTGCGAAGTGTCAATTTATTTTGATTTTCAAATTAGGTTGATATGTAACTTTTTGGTTCTGAACAAACAATAGAATTTGTGTTGTATTAACTGGGTACAGCACAAATACTTCCCACATTACATTTTGCATGTCTTTACCGGGTAGGGGTGGGGGTAATACATTACAACCTCAAAACTTTCCTCCAAACCATTCATAACACAGTGCAACACCGGGTACTTCAGCTAGCAAGTAAAAAAATTGATAGATTTTTGAATTTTTGAATAAAAATACCCAACAAAAATTCATTTAAAAAGATTCCACAGTTTCTTATGCCTAATTAATGGTTAAATCATATAATAATATATTCTTTTCAAACAAATCTACCTATAGAAGGGTATATAGGTGTAAACTGAATATTAATTCATTTTATGCACACATAATATTTTAGTAATTATTTTTTTTTCTATATTTTGAAAATGTATTGCTGCATTGATAAGAAAATATTTTTACCATGTTTTTTACTTCTGATTTTCATCAGTAAAATTTAAAAAAAAAAATACGATAATAAAACACGTGTTTTGTACAAATGGGTTTATTATTTAATTTACAGATATCAAGGTAATTCTGGACTTCGTGCCAAACCACAGCAGCAACGAGAGTGACTGGTTCAACCTGTCCGCCAACAGGACCCTGGGATATGAAAACTACTTCGTGTGGGCTGATGGGAAACCCGATCCCAACAACATCGGAAAAACGCTTCCACCTAACAATTGGGTACAATATTTTTTTTATTTACATCAAATATATAAATAGGTGATAAGAAAAACTAATTATTATTTTTATTGTTTTTTATCTAATTTGCAGGTCAGTGTTTTCCGCAAGAGTGCCTGGGAGTGGAACGCAGTCAGGGGCCAGTACTATCTTCACCAGTTTGTCATTGGTCAGCCCGATCTCAATTACAGAGAACCTCGTTTGGTAGAAGAGATGAAGGTAGGCTTATTAGATCTGAATCCTGTCACTTAATTTACAGTAATTAAATATAAATAGTAGCCCAGCATTGTGTGCAACGTGACATATTACATAACATCGCATTTTCTTTTAAGTTACAGCATGTTTGATATCAAGTTCTAATTTTTTCCAGAGTGTCTTACGCTTTTGGTTGGATAAGGGAGTCGGAGGCTTCAGAGTGGATGCTGTCCCGTTCCTGTTTGAAGTTGATCCTAAAGATTTCAGTGGTAAATTCCCCGATGAGCCCCTCAGCAATATCATCGGACCGAGTCCTGACGACAATGACTATACGGATCACATCTACACACAGAACCAAGAGCCCACATATGACATGGTCTACCAGTGGAGAGCAGTGCTGGATGAGTTTGAGAAGAAAGATGGCATGCCACGTGTGATGCTTGTCGAGGCCTACACCGATATCAAAAATGTGATGAGATACTACGGAAACGGAACGGTCCCCGGAGCGCACCTGCCATTCAATTTCGAATTCTTAAACGGAATCAACAATAATTCAGATGCCAGAGACATGAAGTTTTTCATCGACAAATGGGAAACTTACATGCCCGTTGGACAGACTGCTAACTGGGTGGTAAGTTATGTTTATTCATAAATAGTGAATAATTAACGCAAGACTATAACGATATGTAACTATTATTCAACATTTATTTCAGAATGGAAATCATGACAACCCTAGAATGGCAACAAAGCAAGGAATAGAGAGGGCAGACATCATGAACATGATAGCTTTGATGCTTCCGGGAGTAGCATTGACCTATCAGGTAAAATAATATATGCACTTCAGAACTGACAGTAATGGTTCAGGTGTTCCTATCTTATGATACTTCAGTAAATTCGAACCATAACATTTATTTTCTATTAGACTCCCATCAAAACTGCAATTATGTGATTTCTCTTCCAGGGAGAAGAGCTGGCCATGACCAATGGTGAAGTGACATGGGAGGAAACCAAGGATCCTCAGGGATGTAACACGGAAGACCCCATCAACTATAACAAGGTATCTCGAGACCCTGCTCGCACCCCCTTCCAGTGGGATAACTCCACCAATGCTGGATTCTCTACGGCCAACACGACCTGGCTGCCAGTAGCCAGCAACTACAAGACAGTCAACCTAAAGGCTCAGCAGGATGCCCCCAAGAGTCACTTCAAGGTATGTACCTATTTAATTTATTTATAATAATTTTACATCAATAGCTTCGTCCAGACAGTCCACACAATGCACAACACACATTCACAAATAGCAAACAAATAAATAAGCCATCAAAAGGGCAAAATCAAGTGGATGAAATCAATTGTGACTATTATAATGTGTTTGGCCCATTCCATCAATGTTCAACTATTGCTTGAAACTTCTTGTTGGCAGTTGTCTAGCCCATTCGTTGCACGCCTCTGAGAGTCAAGCTTAATGACGTACAAATACATCCAAGCAATTGGCCTATAAATTAACTGTGTCAAATTTTGTGTGTCCACCAAATGAATATGCGTACTTATGAGTATTAAATTTTCAATCATGCGTGGTTGTGATACTTATTATTTTTATTTATTACAAGATTATAACATTCCCATAAGTGCATACTAAGAATGTTTAATTTTTATTACAGTTCTATCGAGATCTTGTTGCTTTGAGAAACACCACTGTACACATTGAGGGAGATTTGACTACCAAAGCAATTACTGCAGATGTTTTTGCCATCATGAGGTTTGTTTACCTGACATTTTTTACGAAATAATGATGCATAACCCATTTTTACTAAAAAATTTGCGATAGTTATGACAAAATCAATAAGGGATAATATTTGATTACAGGTCTCTGCCAAACGAACCAACAACCGTGGCAATTGCTAATTTGGCCACAACTGCCCAAACTGTGAACTTGAGTTCATTCTTCCGAGCACTCCCGGCAGAATTGGTGGTCTACTCGTCTGGCATCAGCTCTAAACTCGAAAAAGGGTAACTTATTTACTTACAATTAATATGGCCGCCAACAGACAGTTGCACAGTTCTAAAGATTCAAATAATAATTCCATGATTCTCAAAGCTCTTGTAGCGTGTCTTTCCCTCCTGGCTATTATTCATTAATTATGTTATTTCCAGAACGCATTACTCTAACTCCACCTTTTCCCCCTAAACTATGTTTTCACGCCAATAATCCATCTTTCAAAACTAACAATTTTGCTTTTGTTTTCACATTAAAAAAGGAACACTTATCACCTACTAACAAAGTACCTACCCAATTTTGTTGTAATAAGAATAGCTAAAAAAACTCGACTACAAATTTTACATTATAATAATTAATATTGTAAGCAGCACTGTCTTTCATTTTTTATCTGCGCTGCGGTATAATAAGTGTGACACAAAATAATTTAGGTTTAATAATGATTAATTTAATCTTTGTCGCTTCCAGGACTCGAGTGAAGACGGCCAGCTTGACTCTGTCTCCTTATGATGCCGTGATTCTTGTTACACAATAGTATCATACCGAAAAAAAATAATTATTGTAAAAATAAAAATAATACAAATCATTTGAACATTTTACAAGAGTTTTTATTGGGATTGATTATATTGCAGAAGCTTATTTAAAAATAAACACTTAAGGAGAATATATTTAAATAAAATGGAAACTTCAAACAAAAAACTTAGTTTATTGCTGCCATTTTGTGATGGAAAGGTAATTTCAAATATCCATGGCTCCCTCCAGAAAACACAAACAGTCCACAGTGTCAATGACGGCATCTAAGTCTTTTTTGGTGATGATTTTTCTTTTGCCTTTAGCGGTGTAGCTATATGCTTCCTTGGCTATTGAGTCAATGAACAATTCCTATAACAAAAAAGACATTTGAAATTATTTACAAATTCAAGGTCAATCGGTGCTAATGTTAGCAAACAAGAATCTGTGAAGCATGGGGTTCCTCAAGGAACAGTTATCGGCCCGTTACTGTTCCTCGTTTACATTAATGATCTATGTAATATGAAAATACCGGGAAAACTTTTCTCATTTGCTGATGATACTGCAATCACAGTACATGGTAAATCCTGGAACGAAGTCAGTGAAAATGCCAATAAATGCACCTCCATTATCAAAGAATGGCTCAACCAAAACCTTTTAACTCTCAACTGTGAAAAAACTATTTACATTCCTTTCTATAATACTAAAAGGACGGCACCTTTAACCAACCTAAATATAAGGTTCCACAACAATGTTTGCAACCCTGTTACATGCCATAATTGTACAGAAATGAGTTCAGGGAATACAGTTAAATATTTAGGAATTATAATAAATAATCAACTCAAATGGACATATCATGTAGAAAAGCTTGTAAGTAAATTAAGGTATTTAACTTACATATTTAAACGTTTGAATAACATACTTGATATCAAAATAATGAAAATGGTATACCATGCACTGGTGCAATCATCAGTATCATATGGAATAATCGGATGGGGGGGAATATATAATACTTACCTCAAACCACTTGAAACATCGCAAAAATTAATACTAAAAATAATGTTACATAAAGAAAGTATTTTCCCCTCCATGCAATTATTCCATGAGGCTGAACTGTTATATAAGAAACTTTAGAAATTTAACTGAAATATAAGAAAAATTTATTGTCTACAGTGCCTAAAATATGTATTTTCTAGAAAAAAACTATTCCCAAAAAATGAAAATCGTTCTAGTAACAGGATAAATAACGTACTTGAAGTACCTTTGTGTAAAACTAGGCTTGCGCAGAGACATGCTTTTTTTATTGCTCCTAAAATTTTTAATTTTCTATCTACAGAATGTAAGTGTCCAAACATATCATCTTTAAACACATACAAAAATGAAATAAAAAACTGGATTAAAACCAAAGATATCAACCTTTTCCTGCTATAACTGTATATTTTCCCCACTTTTCTTTCTTTGTTTTTCGATTTGTTTTCTTATCTAACTTAAAATCTTTTATTTAACTTACCTTTAACATCCATGTATTAATACAAATAAACCAATATACTGCAACTAACTGATATCAGGTATACTTTATATACTTTACACACAGGTTGTTCAGATGTATTTATAATTTAACGTTAAAAAAAAAAAAACAAACAAACAAACAAACAAAACAAAATGTTTATAATCATTGTTCCTTATTTGTGTGAATGTATGTTTCAAAAAATGAATTAATAAATTTAAAAAATTTAAAAAAAATGTTTTATGTGGGTTGTTTTTGGGGGGCTGGGGTTTTTAAATAAACATAGGTATTTATTAGATTCAAGGCTACAAAGATTAGGGCATTCTGTCATAAAGTAAAAACAATAGTTACCTAGTCATTAATGTTATATTATTTATGTCGGGTGCAGTTAAACAATTCCGCAAATGTGCCATAAATTATGCACATTTTCCAGCTGATGCTTTTTAAAATGAATTAAGAAGTAGCAGAAAGCGTAATATAAGAAAGACATGATTCGAACTACTAACGCTAACAGAAAATTGCTATAAAATGACAGGAAACTCCCTTTTTTTTAATACTCATCTACGACACAGCAATAATAAAATATCGGTGACAACAATAGTTATTAATGTGGGAAACAATACTATAATTAAATGATTATTACCGTGGCCTTCGTGACAGCAAAAACAGCGTCACTGCTCGCAAGATTAACATCAGGGTCCATTTTCATTATAGTTTTTATTCTCGCTAAAGGAAGCTGTGTGAATTTCACTGTTTCAGGTTTATTTTTATCAGCTTGATCATTTTTAATGGGT
The DNA here is from genome assembly GCA_022606495.2 of Halesus radiatus. Taxonomy (NCBI): domain Eukaryota; kingdom Metazoa; phylum Arthropoda; class Insecta; order Trichoptera; family Limnephilidae; genus Halesus; species Halesus radiatus. The sequence goes on along the minus strand of JAHDVE020009827.1, from coordinate 33,827 downwards.
TCAATTTCTTTTTGTATCACTTCATCTGCAATATCAGCAACGATTGGAGATGTATTGACTGTATTGTCGATAATCTCAGGTGTAATTTCTATTTCTTCATCCAAGAGGCCCATTTCCAGATAGTTCTCAGAGTTTACAATGTCGTCATCCATTTTAGTGATATTTTAAAACTGTTAATAGTAACATGAAATTGAGGACGTTGTGTTTATGGATATAAATTACCTAGGGCAGATTTGTAATGATTAAAATGATAACCAACAAACCGACTAACACACACTGGCACTTGGTATTTTGACGTTTGACAGTTCAATTGTTTGTCGTTCGCGCGGTTTACCGAAATTCTATTTTTCTATGCTTTTATTTTTATTCCTTTCTGAAAAATACTGTACTGAGCCTTGACTACGGATTTAGGAACAATTATTTATCATGGATGATAATGTTTTCCGATGTTTTCCTACTCGATTTTAAATCTAATCAAATGTTTGAAACACAATGAACGAAGCAATAAACCTAAACATTATGTTTCACTTAATGTCGAATGAATTATCTTTTTAAAATCTAAATGATACAATTCATAACGAAATTGAAATACAATATGTGAGAAATAATTTATTGCAAAACGGCCATTACGCATTTTTTAAAATTACCAATATTAGAAATTTCTATAGATTGGACTCAATGTTTGGGCCAGTCCTGGAAGCATATGGAGAATATGGCGCTCCAGGGGCCAACTTGTTAAGGGGCCAAGGCGCTGATATTACCAGCAGACCAGCTCGAGGGCGCTGGTCCTTAAGGTTATTTTTCACTAAAACGGCGCTGCACAATCTAAAAAATATTATTATTTAAAGTAATTACTACTTTGGAGTCTCTTAATGCCCCCAACGCGTATATAGGTACCTACCTAGTGCATTAATTTTAAAAACCTCGTAAAACTCCATAAAATAATACTAGGACCTCACAGTGCTCACATCAATCATCGTTCCCATGGAACATAGATCGTTCCATAAGTTAAAAATATGAGTCATGTGTATGTACTTACCTATCTTTTCTTTTAACGAAAAATTCACAAGTGTGAGCAAACGAGACAAATGCAGAAAACAGTGTAAAATGAGATGGGTATAGGTGTCCACTGAGCAATTTTTTTATGTGAATACGCGCGACAACGAGATGGATACAGAATACAACAGTGTAAATGTGTAAAACGAAATGTTGATAGGCGGGCGATCCCGGTCGAACGTTCTAATGAAAGAATGAGGCCGAGCTATGAATTCATAGCGCCGTTTCATTTTTCCAATGCGATCAAATGACGTTTTCTGGGAAAGGAATGAAACTACTAAATACCGATGGCGTTAGTTCTGTTTGCAGCTCGCATACGTATATCCCTCATCATGTCCATAAATGGTAAGGGTTCTGTAAAATTAGTAGGTCTATACTCCACAGGATTAATTCTGTAGTACTTCCTTCCTCGTATTTCACAGGAATACTGTGACAGGATTGATAGGGACAAGATCGTCGTAAGTCGTAAGCAATTCTGGTGTAACTTTGGGTTTGAGTTTGATAAAAGACGCCAAAATTTTGCTTGCATCACGCATCGTTTGACAGTGATTTATAAGCGACAATAAATGTATAACCACCAATTATTTCAACCAATCAGAAAGCGTTCCTCCATCATAATTTAAGATAGCCGATGTTGTTATTATTTGACATATTTTTTGCTCAATGCCCTTTCATCGAAAATAAGAAATAAAATGGATAAAAAAAATATAACGCCAGTGGAGAAACATAGCGAGAAAAGGGTTTGTGCATAAGTGGTTGAGTTTTACTAGCTGCCAAACTTAAGTAAAAGTATTGTGCAATACATAAACACATGATTCAATCAACAATAGCTATAAAATGATTCACCAAAAATCTGAAATGCAAGGGGATGGCCTGTGAAAATAAAAGTTTTTTTGTGCATTTTGTGTATTGGTTGCATGTCGCGACTAACCAGAGAGTATCAAAAATCAGTACGAATGGTCACCCATGTCGATTCTGGCTTAGTATGGAAGGCCATTATGAGGCAAGAAAAGTGTATTTATTTTACCCTTTTTAATATTTCACCTAAAGCATTGGCGTTTTACCCATGGGGTACTGAATTACTTTTTGTTATTTTAGTATCTCCATTACAATTTATTTTTGAACAAATAAATTTAATTGTGGTTATTATTACAAAGTTTGGCTAGTTTATTATTATAATGACTGGCGGTGCTTCGGCGTACTGAATTGTTTACGAACATCAAGGTATTGAGTTCTTTGCTAATTACTTTTCGTATTTGACAAGTGTTTTTAAAATATTTATTGATTAAGTATGCGAATCAATAAAAATCATCATGGCGATGAGTGGAGGAATATTTTTGAACTGAATTTCCACTTCATTTTAATTTCTAATAAATAAGAACTATTATTTTTCCATGCTAAATGTAGATAATAATGTCATTTGACAAGTTGCTAACTCTATACAAATCTACAGTAGTTGAATTAGAAATTAACAGAGTAAAAATACCGGGAAAATAACGTAAATGGTAGAATCGCAATGAAAATGTTCAAAATATGGACAAATAAATACCAGGAACACAGAAATATGAATGGGGTATACTTAAATTTTCAGGCGGCCAAAAGAGTATCGCGAATATGTTTGGTTAATCGAAACCTGATACGCGCTCACAGATGGCGCTAGGTTCGACTATTCGGTCCTTTAGTTAATATCGGGCAAACTAGTCGTGTGAAAGGCCCACAAGTCGTGTGGTTTCCGCATGAGCAGGCGGACCAATACTAAAAAAGCCATGGCGTCGAAAGGGTCGACCATCCGGTCGTCCTTTCGACGACTATCGATCCTTTCGTCCTTTTTCGACTTTAAATCTACAGTAACAATTTATTTCATTCCAATTCATTTGGATATTTTAAAGCATTACCTGCTAAAATTGTTTTTTCCAAAATATTTTAATTAGCGCTATCTGTGATCGCGTATTGGATTTCGTTTAGCCTTATTATACTATTTTTGTATTCTAGGGGAAGAAGATGGAATATATGGAGGTTAGGAAGTAGCCATTTAAAACAACGTTTCAATTCAGAATTGTGGTCTCTCCCTAGGGCGATACTGAGAGTATCCACACTAAACTTATAAGTCGATCTGCACCCTAAACCATATATTAAAAACTAAAATAACGTATCCAAGATGCTCATACAATTTTTTACTCACAATAATAGATATAGGTGGATTTTTTCTGTTTTTGCACAGGCAGCAGCATCCATCGTAACGCCGATGTGGGTTTGGAAGGTAAGAGACCTTCCACACGAGCGGGCGGCCCCGTACTAAAAAGCCATGCCAAAGCTTTTTTAATATTGGGCCGCCCGCTCGTGTGGAAGCTATTTAAGGTAATAAAACAAATCACAGTTATTATTTAAAAGTCACATTATTATATATTTATTGTTCATTGATATAATGTACAGGTAAATCTTATTATAAAAATATCATAGGTTTCATTATCAGATAATTAATGTCAATATACACAAAGCAATTTCTTCCAAAAAGGGGTTTTCTTTTTGGTAACAGGAAGTGCTGCGAGGATCGCGGAGTCAAACACATCTTTTAAACGGCTTTTTGTTTTAGAAGACGTTTCGATGTAGGGGGCATTTAGTTTGGAGGCCAAGATCCTGGCTTCAGACTCTGTCACGGGAGATTCGCACTGCGCCTGAAAATTACAAAATAGATTAATGAATTGCCTCAGATTTTGAGCGGTGATAAACAACTTGGAGGGTATTAATCGATTTTGTGTTTAATTCGTAGACCTCCATTTAATTTTGTTTATTTATTTTTTTTTTTTTATATGAATACCGCACAAGAGTCCCAGACTGATCCCAACCGTCTGGAGCCAGTGAGACTATGGCATTCCCAATTGGGGAATTTTGTGAGGCTGAAGGTATTGGGGAGGAGAAGGAGAAGGGGGAGAGGAAGGTGGGGAAAGGGGAAATACCTGGCTATTCATATCTGGTCACCAAACATGGCTAAAAGCCATTTCAAGCAACGTTTCAATTCTGAATGGTGGTCTTTCACCAGGGCGATACTGAGAGTATCTTCCACTCTGGAACGTGCGCAAATATATCATATATTATTTTTAAATTAATTAATTGTGAAACAACACAAATTAATTAAATAAAAATTACTTGCGCACGCCGGGATTTGAACCTGCGACCTTCGGATTCGTAGTCGAGAGCCTTACCCCTCGACCATGGAGGCCGTCAAAATTTTAGAAATTGAATGTAAATCAAATTTAATAATGTTATTACGAAATTTCAAAAAAAAAAAATTATTGGAGTGTAGTAATAATAAGCCACTTCCAAGAAGATTAAAAAAAAAATTAATGTATTTTCTAAACCGTAACATTTTTAATTGTTTTAATACCATCGAATTTGAAGTATTTTTTAATAAACCTGAAACCCGTCCTTCACTGACGTTAGAACAGACATGAAATTTTTATTTTTACGCGGATTTGCTTAATTTATTACAATAATAACAAAAAAACAGATAGTTGAATTAAAATAAAAATTATTTAAAAAAATATTGACTAACAAAAATATGAAAAGTTTTTCATCGGAACCCACGCCACCAACTACTACAGTTATAATGACAATGAGGAATCCAGTGAAAATTATAATGGCTTTAAAAATATATATTCATATAGATCAGCAAACGCCGATTCTGAATATATAACTTTTATTATGTATAATTAATTATACGTAGAATTTGTAAACCATAAAAAATTGTCTCATCAAAACACCTTGTTATGTTGGTACCATTACATTTGGAACATTTGACGTCACCCGCGCATTCTGTTTTTGTATAAACATGGACCTTTTTATTTTTCACTTCTGTTTAGTATTTCTTTAGTTTTGACGAAATTTAAAGTTAATTTGGGTGATTATAATTGTCGTTGAATATATAAAAAAACTATTATTAGTGAAATAAATTAGAGTATTCATGAGCAAACCAATTATCAATACGGATATTATGATAATATTAATACTCAATACTATTATTATTCTTTGAGTTAAGGTTTCTAAAAAGGTACATAATTTTATTGCATATGTTTAGTTATGGTTTACTATGAATAGAATATAATACGGTAAAGTTCATCATTGCTTTGACATTTGACATTTTAACCTCAAAACTGATAAAAACCGATCGGTCATAGATTTGGAGCGTTTTGGCGGGCTTTGAAAAATTGAAACTTATTTGAACATTAATAAACATTATTGAAAATTATTTTAATAATGAAAACTAACTTTAGAAGAAAAAAACGAAATATACCGGTATTTAAGTTAGAACGTCATTTCTGATTTAAAAAAATTGGACCGGAGTTCCTTACTGATTTGAATGTAATAAATATGTGACACTATCCGTGCCGTTTCTAATTGAGTCATTTTGACAGGTTATAAAAAACTAAATCCTTTAATAAAATTTAAAAATGAAAAGGTGATTTTTAAAAATACCGACATTTCAGTTAGATGATGTTTAATGATTTAAAAAAAAAACTTGAATTCAACGTTGATTTGTTTGGAGTTTTTTGTGTCATTTTTTTTATTTACTTTGAGTCCATACGCAGTGTGGCCGCACTCCCTGAGATCGGCCTGGGTGCCTACGAGAACGAGTGGCGCGCGGACGGCCTGCACGGCGGGCGCCCAGCGGCTGGCGATGGCCCTGAAGGAGTCGGGCTTCATCACGGAGAAGCACAGCATTATCACGTCCGTGCCGGGGTAACACAGCTCCCTTAAACCCTTCAGGGAGTCCTGGTCCTGGAAACAACAAAGTATTATTATTATTTAGAGGAATAATGCGAATAATCTGATAATATTTAAATTCTCACTACTCTTATCATAGAGGCTGTTGTTGTTGCTTATAAAATGATGGAGGACTTAGTTTGCAGATATCTAACTAACCACCAATATCTAGATTAAAATTAAATTCGGGTAAAACCTTGCAATCATACAAAAAGATAGCAGTCAAAAATATGCAAATAAATTGAAGTTATATAAATAATTCTTAAAATTTAGGCATATCTAAAAATGACGGAAAGCAATAAGGTCTCATTAGTTCAGGGATCAGTGGTTATAGTGCTAGTCCCGGTAAGACAGAGGTCCTGGGTTCGATTCCCAAATGCGATCGTAACCTTCGTATTTTCTGTGTATTTCTGTTTCGTATTTTATTTGAGATTTGCCAATGTTTTCTTCAATTACTATATGTATATTACAATGAGGTTTATGAGCCATTCAAATAAATTGAAATTTGACAATTGTTCACGAAAGAATTTCGGTGATTGAAGTGTTTGATCAATTTTAACAGAAATAACTGAAATTTTGCTACCTCGGGCTCACGAATACGCCCACAACACATCTGTTTATCCTGAGATTGCTCCACGGAGTAAAAAAAAGCGATTCAGCGTTTGGCATCAATAACTAAAAAATACTAAATTAACTATTAATTAATCAATAGGTTTGAGAATTTTTTTTTGACACACATAATAAAAGACTCGATTGCATTGGCTGACATTACAAAATCATGCCCAAGCCACATGAGGCTAGTATTTCAAGCCAGCATAGCAAGCTACTATTCCAGTGTCTTACCCTGGCAAGATCCTGGCTTACTCTTCTGGTCTGGCGCAAGCTTGAGCGGTTTACACGATGCTAGGAAATTTTAAGCCAGTATTGCAGTCACACGTTATTGTCTAACAAAATTAACACAAAATGTAGTTAGAGTAACAAACACTGTTACGTTTCCAGTAAATTCTTAATTCAAACGTTGGACACGTATGACAAAGATAGACATTCAAATAAAATGTGGGTGAGAACGAAATAGTAATAGAAGTGCTTGTCGAATGCTGAATTCTACATCACGGATGTGAATGAGATGAAAGGTGACCTTTTTTTTAAACCGCCCAATTGAATTTTATAAACTGCCCAAATTAGCTTTTCCCAGTTGTATGATATTTGGGGGAGTCAACCGATTCTGATCCCACGATAACTGATTGAATGTCGCGAGTGAAAATTTATGAAAAATGAGTGGTGCAATTTTTAGAAATTAATTTAAGACGATTGACAATAATTATTATCAGTTTTGTGAATTCTTAGTATACTGGTTTGGGATAATGACTAACTAGGATAAAGGTCCAAAAACCAGTACATTTCTGGTAAAATCAATATGAATGGTCAGCTTAATATATTTAATATTCCTCCAAGCTGACGAAGTATGAGACGACCTGCTGTCAGTAGGTAGTCTTTCTTATACTTATGTGTTGCTACGTTCGCTATCTCACTATCTCCAATGGCGTTTAAAATCTTTGGGAAACAATCGAAATGATTGTATTATTTATACTAATAAGTAATATGCTTGTATTATGAATACAATGGAAACATTTTCTCATAACACGCGAGGGCATTTTGGCACTTATTTATGGAATTTGGTTGGAGGTATCACATGACCTCACGCGACGCGTGATAGTATAATACTAAATCTGATCTAAATCAAAGTACGACAATTAACGCATATTTTGCTTGCCACTTTGAGAGCTCTAAATTCTCTACAACGTGTCTGTGTTTGTTTGAAATGTCATTGCTTGATTGGTACAGAAACCACAAAGAGATTACGCTTTCGACAGATCGAATAACAATTGACTGTTGCTACGCCACTGACAGGTAAGCAGGTACTTAGGTGAATTATTTTGTCTACCGATACCTGATGCAATCGATAGGTGTCTATGACGCTAATTGGGATTCTGCAATAATATGAGATATCGACAGAGATATCTGTATTCCAATCCATGAGTCATAATTTTTTCAAACTAATACTTTGTTGATATGAATAGAGGTGACGCCCGAATTCGAGACATTTTGTGGTAATGTAGATAGATAGTCATAAATAATGTCGCCCGAGTCTGCTATTGAGAGGCACATTATGATAAAAATTAAAAATCGGAAAATCACTTTTGAGGATTAATTTATGTTATAAACAAAAGGTGATATAATGTCATGATCACGAGATAATTTTATTTGTAATTAGCTGATGTGTACCCGACCTTGGTAGGGATTTTTTTTGCTTGGTAGTTATTAAGTTGTGGTTCTTGCTTGTCGTTTGGGTGCCATAATTGATTTGAGAGCGAAAGTAATGTCTCCTGACGACTATTACTATCTCTAAACAAAGACACAAAGAAACATTAATTTAAAATTTTATTTCATTCCAAACATTTAATTATTTCAAAATATGTCTAAATAATAAAGTTTTTAAGTATGTACCTACTTGTGTTTTTCATTTTGAAAATATTCTACCGAAATAAACGTTCTTATTTTGAATATGTAATCTGTGGCTAACCAGAGTAGTATATCTATGGGCAAACCTCAATACAACATGGCGGGTTCAATGTTTTTCATACTAATTTTAAAACGTTATAGCAACAGTTTTACACATTGGATTTCATTCAAACTACTCTCTAAACCTTCCCGGCACTAATAAAAACTAACTGTGCTATTTTCAGCGAAACCGGTCCAGTGATTTTCAAGAACATCGAGGACAAACAAACTAACTTAAATTGATTTTTATATATATAGATTTAGTTTTGATACAGTTTTTTTATATTTCAGCTATACCGGGTCTAGGAATTTTCGAGTAAATCGAGGACAGACAGATAAACACTCATTTTTATATATATAGATTGAACGCATTAATCTGGTAGTAGTATTAATGCAATGTTTTGCAACTGATCGGAGTTTCCATATTAAATAGTAGACATCAAACATAAAGATTTTTTTTTTTTTTTTTTCAAATGCATAGTTTTTATTTTAACCAAACGATCTTCAGAAATTAGCGATACTTTCAAAATTGAGATGATTCTACATCATTTTTTTATTTTTTTTTTATTTAATATAATAATTTTTTTTACAGAGAGTATATAAAAATAAGACATGATTCATATAGTGTAACAAAAAATATATTATAGCTATTCCTCACCATAAAGAAACAAGGTTCTTGTGTTTGGTGAGTGATTATCGCTTAATTAATCAAATCATAACTTAAAGTATTGTTGTACAATAGCAGGAAAATATGAATTTGTCGTGTAAATTTTGTAATTTATCACTAGTAATAGTATTAAAGAAAAGAAAAGAAATGAAAAGAAAGTAGAAGAAAAGAAGAGAAGATAATAATAAAAGACAAAAAAATCTAATAATAATAATTTTTTTTTTTTTTAAATTGTTACAGTAGTTTGAGGTAATTTTTTAATCTATGTTGAAATTCATGGATATTTTCTATAATTTTAAGATCAGTTGGCAGATTGTTAAAAAAAGTTATTCCTAGATATAGGTATGTGTTTTGCGTATGCTTAGTATTGAATGGCGGGATTTTAATGTTTTGTTGATACCTTGCGGATATATTGAATTGTAATTTATTTAACGTTTTTTCTTAAGATTTGAATAATTGCATATTTTTTATAAATTTTAAAAAACTACAAAACAGTAATGCAACTTATGGCGACCTCTTTAAAGGTAAAGGAAACGCAATACGCGATCACAGATGGCGCTAATTAAAGTATTTTAGAAGGAAAAACAAATTTAGCAAGTAATGCTTTTAAATATTGAAATGAATTGTTTGTTGGCGGGTATACACACGGAATATGAAATGGAATAAATTGTTACCTTAGCTTTAAAGCTCAAGTCCTTCAAAAAACTTATAAAAATACAATGTATTATTGTAAAACTAACATATACAGTATTTTCATAAGTTTCTCGAAGGACTTTAAACTTACAATAACAATATATTCCATTTCATATTTCGTATGCACACCCGCCAACAAATAATTCATTTCAATATTTAAAAGCATTGCAGAATTACATATTTCGATCTACAGTAAGAAAATAGTTTAAAAAACAGCTGTTACCTACCCAAGTAAAAACCACAAATACAAAATAGCAGCTGTTAGGTTAAATGAAAAACAAATAGGGAAATGCAACAGCCAAACAGACTTCAAACAATTCATCAGTGGTGGACGTTGAGCTAATGAGAAACATAAATCTAAAGATTATGACCATTGACTTTGTATACGATGTTCTTATGGAGGCTGGTTCTAACTAAAACATTATCAGAGCCAAAAGGTTGTATGAAACCAAATTGATACAACACTTCACGACAGTGTTCTAGTAACTAGTAATGGATCAGATTTCTTTCGAATTTGCCCAAAAAGAAAGCTTTACACACAAAGTTGGGCCAGATTGCGTCTTCTTGTATTTTGAATATACATTATTAAGGAAATTGGGATACCATTCGAATGTATTTAAACATAATGTACAAATCGACACACTTATATTGTGGGGGCATCACTTCATACTGTGATTACAACGAAATTTAAAAAAAGTTTTTTCTTCAGCCCGAAATATCGGAGTGCTTGTTTAAAGGATGGATATCGAATATTTAAATTAACAGAATTCTTATTTAATTTATTTCACTTTAGACACACACGATGTTCTATCAGGAGTAAAACGCGGGAGATTTTAATACGTAGGGATTACGAATTATGAACCGCAAGCCAAAGTCACACGAAGTCGAATTTCAGTTAGTTTTTTTCAAATGCACCAACATGTCGTTCGCTGCTGAATACGCATGCGCGTGTTAGTGTTGCCACTAGACTAAAGTTGCCAGTAGATTAATTCCATAATCTCAGTTCCCACTGTTTGTTAGTTCCTCACGTTGTCACCTATATCCCTATAGATTTCCTTCAAAGTTTTTTTTATCGTCAAATGTGTCTAAAAAATGAATAAAATAAAATGACAATGAATAAGTACCTGTCCCGCTGTATCACAGAGTTCCACACCAATTGGCCTTCCATCCACTTCGACTACGACTGAAAAGAAAAGAAAAACACAAAATTATTTTTTGTCAGGTATAAATGGAGAAGATTCGTATACCGCGCTGTCGTTCTTATTTTAAAGCAGTGGTTGTTAACCTTCTCGAAGTCAGTGAGTACTTTTGAACATACGAAACCGCGGACCACCGAAATCGATAAGTCAGAAAACAAACAGATCAAACTTTTATTACAAAATTAATCAGATTACACAACAGTTAAAATCAAGAAAACAAAAAAAACGTATATATAATATAATATGTATATCCAATATAAAACGCCAAAATCATTTAATGTGATATGAGCTTGTCGACTTTTGCAGATATCAGCCATATTAGTTATAATATTTGATATAGCTACTCTCAATTCTTCGTCCAAATGGGCAAGTCTTTCGTGTTTCTTAGTTTTTATATTGGTTATTTCCGAGAAACCGATCTCAAACAAATATGAAGTTGAAAACTGTAACAAGATTTGAATTATAATTTTTTTAATGTAGGTCAAATTTAATAATGTTTTTTATTAAGGTCTGCAGGTTTTTTTATTTTTATTATTGTGATAGCTGTTTCGGCGTTCAGGGCCATTTTCAAACAAATCAATAAATTAATAAGATTTTCAGTGCTCTTATGGAGAGAGCTGGACTCGTCTTGGACAAAAAAACAAAATTCCTCCAGAGATATTTCAGAGAATTTTACTTTTAGAGATCGTTGACAAGATAACCAATATTATCGTTCTTATTATTGGTATGACAACTCGATTTATCAATCATGGGAAAGAAATTTCTCATTCATTTGAATAATCCAGCATTAAATTTCCAGCATTAAAGTTTGGCTTTCATAATTTCAATGAGGACTTGCAACAATCTGGCGGAGCAACAGTGGTGAGCGGACCACTGTTCAAGAGAATAAATTTTTTGAATCTACTTAAAGGTGTTATTCACGTCAATAGTGATAAGAGAGACAAAGAAGTTTTTCTTTCAGCAACACAATGCAATTTTTAACAAAGAAATTTTCCATTTATGTTCAGAACAGGAGATACTTATTTTATCTGCTTCGATTATAAATATTATTATTCTTATCATTGACTTGTCATACAGTGTTTACAGCATTTGTGAAACTGCATTAAGAAGATTATGATTATGACTTGGCCCCATTCACATTTTTTTGGCACGATGTATTTTTCGTATCCTGATTTTGGATGACATTTGTCAGATTCCATTTACAAGGATGGCGGAAATTGTACTGTGCCAAAATGGGCACTTTGTGATCGCGGAATGACACTGAGGGTATTTAATGTTGAATTATGGCAGCACTAGCAACTAAAAATCATTAAAACTATCAGATAGAAGACCCGTTTCTGACCTAACTTTAATTTTTTAAATTTTTTATAGATATATATATATAGTCAGCTTAATTAAATGTAATATTCCAACTAGATCTACTCGATTTAAAAATGTATTCAATTGTAACAATAATTTCAGGACTGAGACATTAAAAAATTCACTTGTATCTAGACTTTACGCAGAAGGTAATACTTTCTCAGACGTTTATTTATTTTTAATTATCTTTTTATTATTTAAACACCCAGGGGGCGTTTACATACCGGTACATCTTTTTTAAAACAGATTAAAAATAAAAATAGAAAACATGCACACAAGTTTATTCTTTCAGTTTCAGTTTGTTCATTCTTTTTTCAAGTGTTACAATTACACTTGAAAAAAGAATGAACTGCACCAAATCTAAAAATACACAGGCATATAAACGAACATAAAAGAACAGAAAAAATAAAGACATAGTACTATTTTTTAAATTATAGATGGCGGTCTACCAACATCGTATGTGTTAGGTGGTCATAAGAAAAATAGTAATTTAAAGCCAAAAATAAGTTTAAATTTAATATAAACAGAGATAATAATAATAATACACATTCAATATCAAGTGATTATAATAAGAGAAAGAAATGATTTTTTCTTAAAAACTAATTACTTTATGTACAATATGTTTTTTTATTATTAATCCGAACAATGTTATTGTAAATACGTATTAACTATTATTTTTTATTTTATATCTGGAGACATGACATTGCATATTTTCGGCAAGCTTTTCATATTGTGGTTCATATGTACTTATAGCCATTAGTAAACATGCTGTCAAATGGTCATCTGTCAAACGGGAGCGATGTTTTGTTTTGATTGCATTCATGGCAGAAAATGTCTGTCGCACGATTTCTCACAAGCTTTGTAGGACGGGCGTCAGAGATGTGTACATATCGACAGGCGGGCGACTAAATAGTTACACGCATCGACCAGTCGACCGCGGTCTACGCTTTGGCCATCTTTGACACAGTAGACATGTTCAACTGCACGGAATAAAAATACAAAATGACGATTTTTGGATACATCCTCAACAATTATTAATAAGATCTAGATCTAGAGTATAAGTATAAGCGAATGTGAGGTGTGTTTTGTATATTCGCCTTTGTTGCTAATTATTTGGAATGGTACTTTTACATGATGTTATTGCTGAATTCGTTCGTCAGACTATTTAAATATTTAGTTGTTGTATTTCGTGAAGGCTATCTATTTTATCTATGTACCCACTGTGATGTGTTTTGCACTTGTGTCAACTATTGTAATTTTAATTTTTATAATAAAATATGTAAAAGCCCACATAGGGCGTATACAATATAATAAATAAAATAAAAACATTGTGCGTCCCGATGACAGTAGAAGAGTTTATTCTGGAAGATGAATCACATGGGAATCACTGGGAAGGTACTTATAAAATTACATGAACTTTAACAAATGCAGACATTAAAAATAATTTTAGACAAGCTAAGCAGCCTTGCGTGATAAGATTGTTGTATTACAGAAGGCCTCGAAGGTCCTCCGCAATAATAAATTAAATTGTCATGTGTTGCTATCATCGACCAGTTGCTATGCATGGCGTATACGGATGTGAAACCTGGCTTATAAAAAGGAGGCAATCAACAGACAACAAGCATTCAAGTGTTGGATCCTGATGATTTTTTTCGGAACATTTGCGTTGTCACATCCACTGCTTAGAATTATAAGTTTTGGATGAGGTTGCTAAAATGTACGTGGGAGCTGATCAGCTGATGGCATCCATCGTAAAACCTAGGACTAATAAGTACAAATAAATAGGTAGCCATTTGAGTTCCTTATCCCTTGAAGACTAATCTTAGTCGTTATATCTCTCCAACCAATGCACCGATCGTGGTAGTTCTTCTTGCCAACTCAGTTGCTGACGAGGACTTGCAAGGAGTGACTGTGGTACGGGGGTAGATGCTGGCATTTTTTATATACGAATATGACACCGTTTTAGTCCAGTCTGCGGAAAGCACAATGAACATCGATGTGTTAATTGTACTAAAGATGATTATTTTTAATATTTTATAATGCCCCAACTTCACGATCGCCCAACCTCTCGAACGTTTGGGCGATTGTGTTGGGCCAACGTTGGCTCGAGTTCGGCGAGTTCGCCCGAGATCACCCCGGTGGCGATCTAGTTAGGTCCAACCTTCAAAATAGTTGGCCGAATTCGTACAAACCGGCCTCCACACATTGGCTGTTCAGTACGAGTTCGGCAGGCGGGCGTATTGCGCGAAGAATAAAACATGATTGAACTATGTTTATAATGACGTTTATTTTGACGGCCTCCATGGTCGAGGGGTAAGGATCTCGTCTACGAATCCGAAGGTCGCGGGTTCAAATCCCGGCGTGCGCAAGTAATTTTTATTTAATTAATTTGTGGTGTTTCACAATGAATTAATTTAAAAATAATATATAGTATATTTGCGCACGTTCCAGAGTGGAAGATATACAGTATCGCCCTGGTGAAAGACCACCATTCAGAATTGAAACGTTGCTTGAAATGGCTTTTAGCCGTGTTTGGTGACCAGATCTGAATAGCCAGGTATTTACCCACCTCCCTCTTCCCCTTCTCCTTCGCCTCACCAATACCTTCAGCCTCACAACATTCCCCAATTGGGAAAGCCATAGTCTCACTGGCTCCAGACGGTGGGGAGCATTTGGGACTCTTGTGAGGTATTCATATAAAAAAATAAAAAAATGACGAACAAATACTCAAATATGCAACTAACCCCCAAATAAATGCCCAAATATGCATTATGCATATTACGCTAATAATAATAATTCGGTAATTTGTATAGCGTCGTTTTTCACGAAAAATCACCTCAATAACGAAATGCATGTAATCCGATGTATAATCGGGGCTAGTTGTTTTATTTTTTGCGCTGCAATCTGACCCAGGCTGTGCCTAAAAATTAACGGAGCTAAAACAGGCGCAACAGCTATCCGTTATATTTATTTCCGGTATTATGAGTACCTAGTGAGAAACGAATTGTGTCAATAATATTATAAATTTAGGTAAACTTTCTATGAATATCGTTAGATCGATAGATTTTAACTAAAATGGCATCACTAGTTTGGAGTTCGTAGTTGGAACGTTGGCCGATCGTGTAGTTGCCTGATTTATACTCGTATGTCCCAACTCCGAACCGAGTTAGTGCTGGGACGTTGGGCGATTATGTGGTCGAGGCATAAGAGAATGAACCCTTTAAAGTTAGTACCAGGGGTGTAGTTGAAGTTTGCCGGTTTTACTCATAGATGTCGCTAGAGATATGTATACATTTATATGATTTGGCATCTATGTCATATTTTTCTATGGATATTAACCTTCAAAAATACACAAGTTACATTCTGCCAAAATAATAGTGTCATAGTTGGTTACCTCAGTGAATATGTCGAGTTTCGTTCCAAGTAAATCGCATTTGCGGCATTCGTTGCTTTTCTTATTTCATCAAAAGAAAAAAGCAGTTGAAGCTCATCGGTTGCTGGTAGAAACTTATGATGAACATGCTCCAGTGATTAGAACATGTAAGACATGGTTTCGTCAATTTAAAAGTGGAGATTTCGATTTAACAAACAATGAACATCTTGGTGCAACGAAAAAGTTCGAAGACGAGGAATTACAGGCGTTATTGGATGAATACCCAACCCAATCGCAACAACAATTGGCCCAAACACTTAATGTGACCCGAGGAGCAATTTGCCAACGTTTAAAAGCCATGGGAAAGATCCAAAAGTATGGAAAATGGGTACCACACCAAATGAACGAGAGACAAATCGAAAAAACCGCCAAACCGCCTCATACAGCTAAAGTAGTGAAGAACACTCTCAAAGCATTGAATTGGGAAATATTATCGCACCTGCCGTACTCTCCAGACCTTGCCCCGTCCGACTGTCACCTTTTCGCATCGATGGGACACTCACTCGCAGAGCAGCGCTTCGCCAATTTTGAAAAAGTCGAAAAATGGCTCGTCCAATTGTTTTGCCTCGAAAAGAAATTTTTTTGGAATGGTATCCATGATTTGCCTCAAAGATGGGCAAAATGTATAGAATCCGATGGTTAATACTTTGAATAAAAACATTTTGAGATTGATTGAAACCCAGAAATTGAGGACACATAGGGTTTATAAAGGAACTTTACAAAGAATAGCACCGTTAGTTCTAGAAAGTTGCGGGCATAGATGCACAGATGTGAGAATAAACATATTTCAAGGAATTACCAGAGAACATTACAAATTACTCTGAGATGGGATACTTATTTTAATAGCTACAATTACTGGGTGAAATTGAATTAAGGTAAACAATAGATTTGAATTCGAGAAGTTGGTAGACAGTTATGGTCAGATGGGTAGGTACCTAACAAAGCTTATAGTGTATTATATTTTTCGTTTTCTTTATTGAAAAAACCGGCAAACTTCAACTAACACTCCTGGTAGTATAGAACGAGAAAAAAAATTAATTGAAATTTGTGTCACCGCTAATTTTGGTCTCTTTGGTATCTTATTTTAAATAAATACTATAAACGACATTGTATAGTTTTTATTTGCGTACTTTAAATAACATAAAGTTTTTTTATAAAATAAAATACACATTTGAAACCTTCCTAAACAAAAATATACGTTTTGTGGGGATTGAAAGTAGTATTATTCAAATTAACAAATGAGTAGTATTTGGGTATAATAAAGGTGATTAGTCTTCCGGGATTTAATTAATCCCGAAGGGGAAGATCTCTGGAAAAGAGCACCAGTAATACAACGTTAAAAATGGCCTTATGATCTCAAATAGTGGATGACCATGGGTCTTATCTTATCATATTAGTGACACCAGTGGTGAACATTTTAGTTGCTATCGTAAACTAGAAGAATACAGCGGACTGCACTTGCCAATCTTATCTGCAATTTGGACAAACAAGCTTTTAAGTGATCTTTATGTTATTATTATTTATTGGAAATCGTAAACATATTTCGATAATACCAAATAATGTACATTTATATTAATGATGAATATATGTATAAGTAAGAGTACACATATTATGTCAATATCTTTGTCATGTTGATAACTTTATTGTTATTCGTTATTATTAGTCATTAATTCTTTTTCATAGTACTGTCCATCATTAACCAATATTATTTTAGGTATAAATTTCGATCACTTAGTTGCAACAGCTTTTAAGCCAATATTATGTATTCTTTTTTTGTTTGTTTGTTTATCATTGGCGTTTCCAAATTAATCTTAATGACTTTTAGTAAAATTTAAACAATATATTACACTATAAGCTTTGTTAGGTACCTACCCATCTGACCATAACTGTCTACCAACTACTCGAATTCAAATCTATTGTTTACCTTAATTCAATTTCACCCAGTACCCCTTTGTTATTGTAGCTATTAAAATAAGTATCCCATCTCATACATTCTTTCCCTTAACCAATTTCCAAAGTAATTTGTAATGTTCTCTGGTAATTCCTTGAAATATGTTTATTCTCACATCTGTGCATCTATGCCCGCAACTTTCTAGAACTAACGGTGCTATTCTTTGTAAAGTTCCTTTATAAACCCTATGTGTCCTCAATTTCTGGGTTCATTCCTCCTCCACCGTAGCTAGGGTACAGTTGGTAACTCAGCTCATTTCTTCCTAAATCTTTGCTAGAGTAAACTACGTGCCTAGTTCAAAATTCTTTCATCTTTATATCTTACATCTAATAAAATACCTAAACAAAGTACTTGACTTTGTACAAAATCTACAACCGGAGCCAACGAGAAGGAGATCAAACAAGGAAAACTGTAACAGTGTAATAACCATTAAAGTGACCGTTAATTTACTCAGATATTAAGAAGAGCATTGGTAATAAGAACGAAAACATTTTGGGAGTTTCATTATAAGTATAGGTATATAGAAATAATATACATAGATCGTCACAGTTTGATAATGCCTTCGGAAGGCGAAACAGCTGTCAGGCGTAATAAAAATTACCCAGCAGAACTTCTTCAATGAATAAACCGTTTTTCAAATTGAATTATAATAGAAATCATTTAATTTAAAAACTATAATTTAAAATTGAGTTCTACAAATCAAAATTGAACATAATATATTATGTATTTGAAATCTGCGTAATGAAGTCTGGTTAATAGATTATTTTTTTATATAAATACCGCACAAGAGTCCCAACTGCTCGCAACAGTCTGGAGCTAGTGAGACTATGGCATTCCCAATTGGGGAATGTTGTGAGGCTGAAGGTATTGTGGAGGGGAAGGAGAAGGGGAAGAGGAAGGTGGGGGAATACCTGACTATTCAGATCTGGTCACCAAACATGGCTAAAAGCCATTTCAAGCAACGTTTCAATTCTGAATGGTGGTCTTTCAGCAGGGCGATACTGAGAGTATCTTCCACTCCATAACTACGTTTTTTTTTGTAATAACTTCCGATTTGTTTCATGTTTTCCATCCCGACGACAAATCATCAAATTGAAAACTGAAAAGCAGTGGAAACTGCCATAGCCGCGCCGCGTTCCGGCAGAGAATTTCTCAGAAGAATGACACCGATAACAATAAACCCATGACAGCATGATCTGATCACTGATCACTGATCACTGATCACTGATCAGCTCGATTGCCGACAACAGGCACCGCGTGGCGCAGGGGGCATTTATTAAATCTGATTAGACGGAGGACGGTTTAATTAATCACAGTAACCACACCTTATTCGATATGTTATTATTGAATATCTTTCAACGTACCATATGAAACATCACAGACCTAGCCGATATTCCTTTGGTGTGAATATATGTGCATGCCGAAGTTTTATTTACTTACTAGCTGATGTGTACCCGGCCTTGCTAGGGATAATTTTTTTTTAATAAAGTTATGAAGTTGTACCTTGTGTTTTCCATTTTGAAAATATTCTACCCAAACGAACCTTCTTCTCTTGAATATGTAATCTGTGGCTAACCAGAGTGGCATATCTATGGGCTAACCTTAAAACAACATGGCGGGTATTGTCAAAACATTAAAGTTATGAAGTTGTAAATTCTTGCTTGTCGTTTGGGTGCCATAATTGATTTGACAGCTAAAGTAATGCCTTGCGACGACTATTACTATCTCTAAACAAAGAAACATTCGTTTGAAATTCTTATTTCATTCCAAACATTTATTCTTCAAAATATGTCGAAATAATAAAGTTCTTAAATAGGCACCTACTTGTGTTTTCCATTTTGAAAATATTCTACCGAAACAAACCTTCTTCTTTTGAATATGTAATCTGTGGCTAACCAGAGATGTATATCTCTATGGGCTAACCTAAATAAAACATGGCGGGTTCAATGTTTTTCATACTAATTTTAAAACGTTATAGCAACAGTTTTAAATATTGGATTTCATCCAAACTACTCTCTAAACCTTCCCGGCACTAATAAGAACAAACTTTGAGATTTTCATGGAAACCGGTCAAGTAATTTTCGAGAAAATCAAGGACACATATAAAAACATTCATTTTTATATATAGAGATTTAGGGAATAAACTTTTCTGTCAGGTTCGCTATCCCGTGTACCTACCTACACATTACGTATCTGAATTTTTAATGCATTTGATGTGACGTAACCTATTGTGGTATCAGTTTTAGATAATCTTTTAGTTTATGGTGAGATTTTGCTCAGTGATAACACGCACAACATAAGTATAAATTGAATGATAAAAAATGCATTACACAACCCAGTTCATCGTTATAGGGATCTACAGATTGATCTCCCTCTCTACGTTAATATTCATTATTATAAATAGAGTATCTACAAGTATTTTGGTAGGTGGGTGG
The DNA here is from genome assembly GCA_022606495.2 of Halesus radiatus. Classification (NCBI taxonomy): domain Eukaryota; kingdom Metazoa; phylum Arthropoda; class Insecta; order Trichoptera; family Limnephilidae; genus Halesus; species Halesus radiatus. The sequence goes on along the minus strand of JAHDVE020009827.1, from coordinate 13,711 downwards.
GTACGTAAGAATTAGTTTGTGCTAATTAAAAAATTATTTAAGGGGAACGGCTGCGGTGCCTGTTTCATACAAAACTGAATTTTGGATTGGAGGCCAAAATACCCATCCAAACGGTATGATATAATTTTTTTTTAATTCTATGTAATTATAGGAATAGAGGCACATGAGACACATGAGACACATGCCAAATTGTATTTCACTTTATATAAAATAAAGAAAGAGAGAAGGAATATGTATAGACAAATACCCCCTCACCTAATTGAGTCACAACTCTATTCTATGATACTGTCAACTCTTGAAATAAATGTGGTGATAAATTAACTTTGTCTCTCATGAACAATTAGAGAAAAGGATATTTTCGCTATTTACAAAAATTAGGAAAAAAATACCATAAAGACGTTATTTTTATCTTTACGAATACATTTTCTAAAACGATTTAAAATGTGCCATTTTTTGATATGCCGTCAAAACGACATGTTCGTTTTTGTACATGAATATACATTTACATGTCATGTCATGCCGACCAACGTCGGTGACAGCCGTCTTACCAGCCAGTAGCGTTTTGTACATCATAATGACGTTTTAGCCAGTTCCAACCGTTTCAGAATGCGCGGTTTTGGATCGTTTTAAAATCAATAAGTACAAATTACAACACAAAGCGTTATAGACATATTATATGACCCAAAGAATTCAAAGTACTCACTAGCTATAGAATTATATGTAGGTTATTTCAGTTTCAACGACTCATCGCCATTATTCATAATTTATCAACGGCTGATAAATTTCTATACATATTTACATTTGAAAGGAAACAAATACGGAATTTGATCACCTTGGCGAACCAACTCTTGTCTGCTCGAAAATTTAACGATAAAAACGTTTGCATCGTAAACTCAGTGTGTAATTCTTTATAATATAATGACGAGAAATTCATTGTTTCTCAACAATATTATGAAACGATACAAAAATGCAATTTAATAATGTGTGAATTGTGATTTCTATTTAGGAACCATTGTATTTCGCTTTGAGTAATCTTTCCAGGGTCAAATATTCAGACACAGAGGAATTTAGGTTAATATGGTTACGGACAATAAACTTCTCTGAAATAAAGTCAAATTGGTATGCACAACGCATCGCAGCATTTTCCTTTAGTACTAAGTTCAAAAGCAGATGTTATCAACTTTCAACACAACGCAACTCACTTCATGTTAAACGGAACTCATGTTAAAGCAATTAAAATTGTAAGTTACATCGCCGACAATACTACAAACAGGGTTGCCAAAATACGAATGTAAGAACCTTTCCCATTAATTTCTTTAGACCAGTCGTTTTCAAAGTGGGGGTCATAAGCTATCAATAATTAAAATTAGAAAAATATTTTAAAAAACGTTATCATATCAAGCTAATTATAACAATGGTTATAATTTTACAAAGAAAGCAGGTCAGAAAAGGTGTTTTTTTTTTCAACTAATATCTCGTATTATATATGTACATATATTGATGTTCATATTTCGTTTAAAATGAAAAAAAAAACGAATCTGTGGGAGCTTATCTGCTAAGTCCAATGTTTATGAGAAGTGCACGCCATTGGTGCAGTTTAATTAAAGTGTAATTAACTTTTGTGCATGTTTTATGTGATTTAAAAAATATGTAACAGCCCCCTGGGTGTTTAAATAAATAAATACTAAAAAATTAACACAGAAAAGGGTCGTGTGGAGATGATATTTATTTTTTTACTAAAAGTAGGTCGCGTTTAAAAGTTTGAAAACCGCTGCGATAGACCATCGAACACCGATAGACTGATATGAGTCGAATTTAGATTTAATTAAGTTTACTGATAATTGGCAAAAACAATGCATTGTCAATATGGTAATCACCTTATTTAATGATCCTAATTTAACTTTAATTAATAAAGCAAGTTAATTATATATTCACCGCTTCTCAGTATGATCACATTATCAAAACAATATAAAACATTTAAATAAATTAATTAAGAAAACATTTTCATTTGAATACGGGAAACACATTATAAATGTAAAAACCTCACGGAATAGAGAATTTTAATTATTTTCTAACTAAATCGGTTACCGATATAAATTAGTATTTTTAAAAATTAGAATGGGGTGGAAGTGAATAAAATCATATAAATAAGTCGTCACAATGTGGATTAACCGCAGTTTGAAAATGGCCCAGAAAGTCGAAACAGCTGTCACAATAATAAAAACTAAAAATACTGAACTTAATAATAACAAAAGTTTTGAAAAAATTATAATCACCATGAATTTGATATATTATAATCACGGCCTCCATGGTCGAGGGGTAAGGCTCTCGACTACGAATCCGAAGGTCGCGGGTTCAAATCCCGGCGTGCACAAGTAATTTTTATTTAATTAATTTGTGTTGTTTCACAATTAATTCATTTAAAAATAATATATTGCATATTTGCGCACGTTCCAGAGTGGAAGATACTCCCAGTATCGCCCTGGTGAAAGACCACCATTCAGAATTGAAACGTTGCTTGAAATGGATTTTAGCCGTGTTTGGTGACCAGATCTGAATAGCCAGGTATTTCCCACCTTCCTCTTCCCCTTCCCCTCCCAAATACCTTCAGCCTCACAACATTCCCCAATTGGGGATGCCATAGACTTACTGTCTCCAGACGGTTGGGAGCAGTTGGGACTCTTGTGCGGTACTCATATAAAAAAAAAAATCACCAGTGGTGTGCACTCACCTATGACCAAAGGTAGGGTGTGTGCGGTTGGGGTATGAATTGCGCATTGAATATTATAAATGACCATTCTAGCCAACTGAATAAATGAGCGTAGGTACGGGTTCCTTACCAAATTCATGGAAAAAAAACATTTTTATTGGAAATTGATCGCATTTAAAAAATTCTATTATTTTAATGGTTCCTTTTTCTTGGGGTAGGCACAGCTTTTTAGTCTCTATGGACTGCATGCCACTGGCAATCACGTGTTGTGTCTGTTTTAGAGGTTATAAATAAATAAAGTTGTATAATTCAATCGACCCTAAGCCGAGTGGATTGTAGGTGTGTGAAGGAAACGAGATCCTGAGTCGGATTGTCTCTCGATCTGCAGTGTTTTCATTAATCCTCGACGTTGATCATTGTGTCGCCAATATGAAAACAAAATAACGAGAGGAAAAAAAGGGGAAATTTCGATAGTAAAATGATCTTTTCAAAAAAAGAAGTGTGATAAGTACAGTCTGACATTTAAAAAATGAGGACGTTGCGATCATATAAATGGTTTTAAATGGCAACACAAATATGACTTACAGGAAAGTGTGTTTAATTTATTAAAGCACAAGTGCATGTTTTACTTTAGCCAAAAGGTGTTAAAAAATAAGTGGTACTTTCCGAAAGGAGATGATTCTACATCATATTCAAAGACAATTTTAGATTTAAACTTTTTTATTATTTTTCAGAAATGTGTGTATCAAAATTCCCATTTATTAGATGTTAAATTAAAATAAATAAAAAAATCTAATCCACAGAAAAAAATTATAAATAATAAAAAAAAAAACGTTATTCCGATTTTGTCGTTTTTGATAGTTTCATTTAAACGAAATGTAAAACTCGAATGTGATAAAAAATAAAAATTCAAATGTTTGTCAAGCTATACCTGCCAAGCTAAGTACCTATACTGCCATGGATCTTAACAATTAAAAAAGAAACTAATATAATAAACATAAAGTGCATCATTTCCTTCAATTTTATACATATTGCAATAAAATAAATTAAAAAAACGATGTTCTTTTGTATTAATTTTTCACTGTAGCATAAATGAAAATCAAACCCCCACAATTTGTTAATTTCTTTTACGAAATGCATTCATTTATTAGCACGGATAAAAAATAAAGAGTCAACGGTCTATAATTTATTTTATCAATGGCAAAACAAATTCATTTATAATTCAAGATAAGTGACAATAGTGATCGAATGGCGCAAGGTCATTATATTATTACCTGGCCTGATCGTATAAATATTAATTTCCATTACAAGACGTGTCATTGCCATGTCCGCTTTTCTATTGCTGGTGGGTGAGGCGATGAACCCCTCGGCATTTCACCGGGAACACACTTTTATGCCGTGACATAAAAGGCGATGTGACCTAGTAATCTATTCGTAACTACCCACCACCGACATCGGGACGCGCGTTGGATCATCGTAACTATTTGACATTTGGAAGCTCAGCTGACGAACAATGAATTGGTATAAGCCATATTATAATACCCCGTAAAAATCGAAGCAAATTTCATATACAATCTCATTCACAAAATGAGCGCGGAACAATCTTTTACCATTCTGATATTGTGGGGAATGTGACATGATTGTGCGCACAGTAGTTGAATTCGTAATTAGTAGTGTCCGAAATTAGCGACAGTCGGTATTAATATTTAGTAAATATTAATTTATAGACCATAGGTCCCCAACGGGGGCCGAACCGTCCCCGAAGGGGCGTTGTAGAGATCCAAGGGGGCGGTGGTTGTCTCAAGGGCAAATGGGGGGTGGTGAAGGGCTGAAATGGATGAAAACTAGGACAAAAACAATATTTTTAATAAATTTTCCTTATGATTCAAATTTTGTCGTAGGTATATTTTTAAAACAATCATCCAACCTTGTGACCTATTCAATTATTCTATTGATTTATAAATGGATTAATAGGATTTTTTTGTCATTTTGTTTACGGTGTTATAAACACGTAAACAGATTTCACGGGACCTGTTAGGTGAACAATAATGCACCACATAATATAATATGTAAAATATGAACATAAATATTTATCAGGAGTAGATATATATCATAAAGGAGAACAGGGGTGATGAAAAGATCGTGTCGGGGATAGAATTGACCGCGAAAATGACAGTTATTATCTCTCAGTCACAGTGTATATTATTGAGATTAAAAATAAAGTCCGAAAGTGGGCGGTGAGACAAATAAGGTTAAGAGCCTCCTCTATTATAGACGAACGCATTCAATTCAACACAGGAAATTTCCGAAAAATCGACATTATCAAAATCTATTAGGTAAAACTTCTGAAAATGTGCTGCCACAAAGGAAGTAGCAGATTATTAAAAGTCTCAATGGGGTGTTGGGGATGTTTTCTCTTAAATAATTCCCGAAACTTAACATATTTAAATTGTTCCCAATATTCATTAATGCGAAAGGTTCCCTTATACTTTAAAAGATTAACGATTGGTACTTTATCCATGTCTACCTCCAGCTAGTTATAATAAATTGAATATGATAAACTAAGCTGTTCATTAAATGCCTACCATTGCTCGTGAGTACTAGCGTAATTTTAAGCCGAGTATCTTTATTTATTATTAATGTGTAGAGATTCGAAAGTTTTCGTAAATAATTTTTAAAAGATTTCATTGCTCGGTGTTAAAGAATGGTGTCGTGAAATAAATTTAAAGACACTCCTGGCTATTCATCAAAACACCGAAATCATCCCTTTATATTACGCCGATGTGGCTTTGTTATTTTTTTTTCTGTAACGAGGTCGACGAACAAATATGTGATAAGTAAAATGAGTAAAATTTATTCTCTCCAACTTCAAACTAATTTTTCCCCTGAAGGGCCGACCGATAACGCAATCTTTCTTCAAGATATGCCTTCCTTCATAGTAACAGGTTGCACCCTTTCTCGCAGGTGTTTTTGATGTTTTTTTTTTCATTTAGAAAATTTTACGTCTCATTGCATGGTGGGAACCACTGTGTGAAATTTACTGATCGCTTCTCAGACATAATATAGAGTGAATTATTCGTATTTTTTATCTATTTGAAATAAATGTGTTTATTACGAGTGATTGCAATATCCTATATAATACCGTAAACGACAAAGATTAATCAAAGATGCCCAATTTAAAATGAGAGTAAAATGTACAACATCTCGCTTCCATTAATGGGCTAAGAAAGAACGCTTCCATTCTAGGATTAAATGTAATAAAATAACGTATCAATTGGAGATTTTATTCTTTCAAAGTCACTTCCGGCAAATATTTCCTCTCTAAAATATCTAGTGCTTACGAATCAATTATCCCGATAATGACTTCACATAGCAACCGGCAACGGCCTCCGTCTAGCTCTTAACCTCACGGTTTTTTCTGCCGCTGTGTTGGATAATTTCAAGTAATGATATTACGTGTTATGAATCACGCTGCGGCAGCAGGTAGTTTAGCTTTGTCTACGTCTCGGAGAGCGTTTACCTCTGCATTGGGAAGAGGGGAGACCGAGAGGACCAACACCGGAATCCCACCAGACCCGTTTTTGTGACTGGGCGCTAGATCTGTTCACTGGCCACAGGCCATATAGTCTCAACTCACCACGACAACACTACATATTTATTTTTTACATTTGGGTTAACTTAAATTAACTCGTTGCTTGTTTAAACGCGTCGGATTATACTAGACCCGTCACCCGGTTTGACAAAAGGATAATTGCTAAGTATTGTAATGTTTCGTGGAGCTAATCGCCTGACCGATTATTCGAGCGGCATCTAAAAAATATAGGTATTGTGCCATTTGTGCCATTGTTCGCGGATTTCTTTATCACGTGTTCTATGACGTTGGCGGTTGCATAGCGATTATATAAGTTCGTGGAAAAAAACTACGGCAAAAAGGCTAACTCTAACTAACTAGTGATGGGCACACCAAAAATACAATAATTCTCGAATATTTGGAATAATCTAATGTTTCGAAAAATGGCTTCCCCCGCCGGACGAAGGCCGTTTTGTTATTCCATCCCTTAAGGGGTTTAAGTTTTTTGTAGGTACGTTCCTTCCCCTTAATATTAATTATTCGAAATAATTTTGATCGGTTATTTAAAAATCACAACAATAACAAATTTAAAAATCAAATAAAACACTGAATACGTTACATAGGGAGATCTGAAATAGAAAATATATTAACACCAAATACAGACTAACACCGAAACCACTCAACTGTAAAACACTTCACCTTACAATTATCTTTATTTTTTTCATCAAGCATATCAATTTAAAATAATGTAATTAAATATTTTGCAAATGAAATCCTCAGCACGGGAAATCCGAGTGAGGGTATCATCATTTGTTATTTTATTATAAAAAAAGAAGATAATAAAACTTTTTTTTTTTACATGAATACCGCACAAGGCTCAACTGCTCCCAACCGTCTGGAGCCAGTGAGACTATGGCATCCCAATTGGGAAATGTTGTGAGGCTGAAGGTATTGGGAAGGGGAAGTGGAACAGGAAGGTGGGGAAATACCTGGCTATTCAGATCTGGTCACCAAACACGGCTAAAAGCCATTTCAAGCAACGTTTAAATTCTGAATGGTGGTCTTTCACCAGAGCGATACTGAGAGTATCTTCGACTCTGAAAATTATTATTAATAATTAGAAATATTTATCTATATTAAGACGCTTTTTTATGTCAATACTATTCACAAGAGTCCCAAGTGCGCCCAACTGTCCAAAGCCAGTAGAGATATAATATTCTCAATTGGGGTATGTTGTGAGCCCGAAGGAGTGGGGAGGAGAAGGCGATGGAAATAAGCTATTAAGATTTGGTCACAAAACACAAATGAAGCTATTTCAAGCAACGTTTTGATCCTGATTGGTGGTCGTTCACCAGATCAATACTGAAAGTATCCGCCACTCTTAAATATGTAGCAAAAATAAGTTTTTTTCTCCAAAAGAACAAACAGTAAAAACGTTATAATCCATAAGAACAACGAACATTTTCGATAAAACGTATTCATTACATTATCATTATCATTATCATTATCACTCGAGTGACTTGAGTTGTTATTCATATAGCGGTAAATTCAAAAGAAAATAATTTAGTTATTAACGTTGTGTACGTCGATGCTACATGTCCATGATGCATCACACAATACGTTCTACCTCGTTGGATGCACGTTTACCGGAGGATTGCACCTGGAACGGCGGTGGACAGTGACATTTTTCGTGTTTTAGCATTGTAGAGATTAAATAAAAAAATATAAATTTGTCAATACAATTGTTTTCAAAACCCATTTTAAAGATATTTTGAGTGCTGTACCAGATTGCTGCATAAAGAAATATACGTACTAGCTAGTATAATAGGATGGTTGGAAGAATTTGCCACCTGGCAATAAGCTAAAACCGACAAACCACTAACGGGGAGAGGGACGTCGGAGAGTTATTATTTATTAATTCAAAATAATGATAATATTATTTTGCCATACGATAAACATGGTGTTTTTAAAGAGAAAAATATTAATTACTTTTTTTTTTTATTTGCATGGGTTTAGCATTTATCAAAATAAAATCTGAAATATAACACATTTCTGACCGTTCTACGCATGTTTTATAAAAACATTTAAAAATTTGAATACCCTTAAAAGATGCTGTGAAGGTTTTTCTTTAACATGGCGCTAAGATAAATTTAAAATCACAACAAATAAAAAAACAGTGCGTAGTTTAATTTTTTCATAAACACTACGTAACTTTAATGTTTTTTTTTAAATTTTTTATAATGCGGATTAAAATTTTTTGGTTAAGTTTATTTACAAAAACGTAACGAGAAAGGATTAAAAATATTTTTCTCCACTTTAAAAATCATATTCACATTTTAAATATTTTGTAAAACATACAATAGGACGGTCAAAAAAAGTAATATTTCTGATTAGATTTTGATAAATGCTAAGTCTACGTAAATTTATAAAATATTTAATAAATATTTTTCTATTTAAAAACATTATGTTTATGGTATTGCGTAATAAAACTATTAATATTTCGAAATAATAAATAATTCCTCTCCGACATCCCCCTCCCCCTTAACCAATTTAAAGTATTTATATGGATATAGTGAAATGTTATAAACACGGATTTGTTTAGCAAGCCTTTTGTAATACATGTTTTGTTTATTTTTGTAAAAAAATCTATCTCTCTTATATATTAACACAATACCTCCAATATGGTATAATACAGTACGTGTATCGAACCCTTGGAACAACAAGGTTCCATCTGACACAGTTATGTCATGCGATAATGTGCTCTATAGAAGGTAATTTTAGGGCTCATTACCGCATAACATTGCCCTGTCAGATGGGACCTTGTTATTCCAATGGGTCGGTATGTAGCCTCTTCTTAAAAGGTACGAATTTTTGGAATTTTAAAACATTCAATAATTTTTTCAATAAAGGTAAATTCACTTCGTGGCATCATTTTATATTAAAAACTAAAAATGATTTCGAATTATTTTCTTTGGTTCCGAAACATGTTGATATTTATTTATTAAATAGTGGTGTAAACAAAATAATTATAATAATCATTTTTGCTCAAGTAATAATAATTAATTATGAATTTGCCAATCATTCTTTTGATAATAAATGTAGGCTTAACAAATTTACATACAAATACAACCGGTTTACAATTGGACAAATTTGAAATTTTAGAAGTCAGAAAAAGTGAAAAATTAAATATAATTAATATTTTTATTTTTTTAAATAACCGTCTCTTGAATATATTTTCATTTTAATATTAATAATAAAAATAATTTCTTTTTTAATTTCTAATATAAATTTGTTATTCAAAGTTGTATAAAAATTTATTAATTAACATTTTTATTAATTATTACCTACTATAATCAATTTTTGTTTATGTTTATCATTTGTCTATACTTGACATTATTATTTTTTACTATTCTGTATATTCCTGATGAGGAAAGCATCGCTTTTGAAACATGTTGATATGTATATATTAATAAAGTAATATTTGATTAATTTATTAAAATAATTTTTATTATTTAATATTCATAATTTTTTTTTAGTGTGCTATGTGTTCAGGTAAACGGAAGAATGTTTTGAAAAAAAAAATACCGATTTGAATCACACCCCTCCTCGCCCTTCCCACTTTATTCTTTTACCCTCGCCATTATTTACACTTACATACACTGGCAGTGATTACATACGTAGATAATTTTATGAAAACTACAACTGGCTTGATATTATTGAAATAAATTTCATACAAAGTTATACAATATCTGTCAATTGGTTGGAGGATATTCCTGTTTCCCGTGGGTGTTAAACCGGGAAACCATTGAAATCGTATTCCACAGGAAGTTTACCTGCACTTTTCCCAGAATTCTCATATTACGATGGTTTTCTACATACTTCTACATAATAATATACATCCAGGTATGTTCTACTGACGGTAAATCAACATCTCGTTAGGGGCGTTGGAGGGTAATCGAATGATCACTACAAGAGGAGAGTTTTGTGTTCACATTTTGTTACTATATTTTGGCATATTTCCAAGGATTGATTCCATCGATGTATGCGTTCATATGAACATAGTGAAAAGGTGGTTGGTCCCACATAAATAAGGTTAAAGTGGTGATAAACCAATTCTCACTTTAACGATAACGATTATTGAATTTATAAAAAAAACAGCTTCTAAAATAAATATTAAGATAAGAAAATCTGTCCCCTAAAACAGCACAATTTCTGAATCTCCCTGAAACCCTCAAAAAGGTGTGCACCGGTGTCATTAAATTCACTATTTTTCCGTCCACAATTTCTGTTTACATCTATATTAATTATACAGTATCATTTTACATAATATGTTTTTTTTAAAGTATAATAAAAGTTCAATTTATTTTTTATAACTTATTGAAGTTTGTAAACCTCATTGTAATATTTAATCATTGAAGAAGATAATATTAACACATAATGAGGTTTACAAACTTCAATAAGTTATAAAAAATAAATTGAATATTTCTTTCCAGACTTGTAAAATAAGTCAATAGATGTATCATATGAATAAAAATTGGGAAGGTATATCCGAGACTCTATTTCGATTGCAATTGATGGATGAAACTTTGCAATCATCATAAGGATAGCAGCCAATAATATGGGATTACCCCGGATAGGTAGAGGTCCTGGGTTCGAGTCCCAGAAGCGACTGAAATCTTTTTAATTTCTGTTGTTTTTTCGGTTTCGTGGTTCATTTGGGATGTGTAAATATTATCTTCTTCAATGATTATATAATAAAGGTGATTTGAAAGGTGTTCTATAAAGTGGAGTGTAAGGTAGGTTTGAAGAGGTGATTGTAGTGTTATATGTGTCGTGACCACCTCACTAGGAGAACCTGTGTTGAGGTGTTCAAGTGGATGTGTTAAATGTATAGGTATTGATAAGTTTTATTTTTAATGTTTTAGTTTTGCTATATAACGCTAAAAGAGATTCACTTGACTATCAAAAATGAATGAAATTCGTGTTGTTTGTTTCATAATGTTCAAATGTTTGATCTGAAAAAAATAATACGTACTTGAACCATGCGCAAAGCCGGGTAGAAAAACTAGTAAAAAAATATAAATGAAATAAGAATCATAATTCTTAACAATATACAGTCTTTATAAAAGAACAGATCACGAACGACGTAAAAAAAAAAAACAAATTAATAATGTCAATTAAAATTAATGAAAGCACCCAGCTGACCACAGATTCTACCTGTCTGTCCACTTCTTTGTCTTGCAGAATGTTTTCAATATCCGATTTAAAACCCCGACGAACTTGTTTGTGACATTCACCGGTCACTCAGAAATAATGACGTAAGTATCTGACTCATTGTTGCCGGTTTCGGCAAACTTTTTTTGTTCGAAAATGTGCATCACGCTTTGGCCGAGTATCAAAACACATTTTAGTAATATTCATATCGGCCGGTAAATTTGTAGAATTTTAGAAATTTTACATTATAACATAGTTAGGTCGTTGATTATAACCACAGAGCAAATAATACATAGAGATGTCACAACACGCAAGGGGAAGCAAACAAAATAAGAGGGGCGAGCAGCGCGTGAATCCAATATAAGCAAAACTGGAAATAAGTAAAAAGGTTCGGCTTGTTTACACAAACCGAATATTTTGTTAGGGTATCTAGTTTGACCCTTTTTATAAATGTTTTATAATTTGATTACCGCTGTCAATATCACGCGAAACAAATGTGGACACCATTCTACTAGGCTGGTGGCAAAATTGATGTCACAGGACCTTTGCCACCAGACCGTCGAAATTGTACGTTAGAGCATGTGTAACCATTCTGACGTCATTGATTATAACACATTACGTTACGAAAGAGCAATAATTAAAACTGTACTTAATGCTGTATTTATTTACAGGAAAACCTGGTATTATTTTATTTTTTCAATTATTTCAACATTATGGAACACATAGCACAGCTTAAAAATATTCAAGTAGTTCTTTACCTTTTTTATACCACGATATAAGAAAAATCTTTTTCTCTAAATACATGAAGCTATTCTTTGGAAACTACTTATGATATATATACGTACAATTTTTATAAATACATAAACATATTATATGGGAAGACGGCACCATTTACAAAAGCATCATTTTGCGAAAAAAACAAGTCAGTAATTACGAAATTATACTCAGCTGGCGCATAGTGCCGCCAAGGCGGCAAACGGTCCCGTTTTTAGCAATTTCTAGGCTGTAGGTTGAAGAGGTAACATAATCCCTATATATATAAATGAATGTTTGTCTGTGTGTCCTCGATTTTCTCGAAAATTACTAGACCGGTTTCAGTGAAAATAGCACAGTTTGTTCTTATTAAAGCTGAAGTACGAGAAGACAGGTTAATAATAGATTGAGTCGATAGCGATGGGAGCTGACCATGAATCTTCGTTTACCGGACAAGTGCTCAAGTGGTAAACGAAAGGTCGCGGGTTCGAGTCCCGTCGGCAGCATGTATTTTTTCTCGGAAGATTATTCAATCTGTATGATTTTTCAGATAATAATTATTGCTTATAATAATTTGTTTAATATTTGTGCTATGCATAAAAAAAAATCTTGTCTTGTAAACATTAGTTTAATCATTTAAAAATAATAGTTTAGAGAAGAGTTTGAATGAAATCCAATATGCACAAGTGTTGCTACAACGTTTTAAAATTAGTATGAAAAACACTGAACCCGCCATGTTGTATTGAGGTTAGCCCATAGATATACCACTCTGGCTAGTTACAGATTACATATTCGAACGAAGAAGGTCTATTTTGGTAGAATATTTTCAAAATGGAAATCACAAGTTGGTACCTACTTAAGAACTTTTTTATTTGGATATCTTTTGAAAACCTGCGAAATAAATTAATTAAATTCTATGAAATATGTCCTAAAATGTCTGAAAATATGTCCTAAAATGTCTGAAAATAGTACCAGGTTGAAAACTAGTGAAATAAATTAATTAAATTCTATGAAATATGTCCTAAAATGTCTGAAAATAGTACCAGGTTGAAAACTAGTGAAATAAATTAATTAAATTCTATGAAATATGTCCTAAAATGTCTGAAAATAGTACCAGGTTGAAAACTAGTGAAAGGAATTTTGAACGTTTTACCTAAAATTCCAGTAAGCATTTTACATAGATTTCAAAAGATTACATTTTGAGGTTAATAGTCTATTGAAACCTTATACATTTGTGTTTTTCCTCTGCCAGTAATGATTAGATATACTTACATCCAGAATTATTTATCAGTACATTTAAAAATAATAAGTTTTTAGCATTATTTAAATAGAATAATATTGTTTCCACCGATGGATGTACAGATACACTAGATCTTGCATTTTAATTATCGATCCTTCAAATGTCGCCACAACCGTTAAATTATTTTCCTAGCGACTAGTGATGCGCAAAATCTGTAGTATGG